>CAWUFW010020164.1:0-160495 GCA_963921515.1 Calotriton arnoldi
GAACTACTCACTGGATGGGTGAGAGGGTGGCGGGACCGTGACGTCGGACCCAGCAGATGCGAGGAAGGCAGGCTCTACCCCATGAGCTCAATGTTTCTGCATTGTTTACACATGTTTGGATGAGGAGGGTTTGCTTGCTTGTCCTGGGGAGGGGTTAGTTGGGGTTGTTATAGTTTAATAATTGAGGGGGTTGCAGACCTTATAGGCCAGACACTGATATTGCAGAATCCTAAGCTATGCTACCACCTGCATGCATGGAGAGCTCCACATTGGGGGGTCCGTCCGGGACTACACTTGACCCACCCCAATGGCTGGTCCTCAACCTTATAGGATTATTACATGGAACATCAGGGGGATGCACACTATGTCCAAGCGTTATAAAATTCTCTCCCACCTGAATAAAAGGGGGGTTCACATAGCACTCCTGCAGGAGACCCACCTGTCAGCAAAGGGGGGAGAGGCTCTTAAACGTAGATTGCTTGGTCAATTACACTACACATCGTACTCTGCCTTTGCTAGGGGGACAATGATTTGGATTAGGGCGGGGTCCTGTTTCAGTGTACTGGGGAGGTGATGGACCCAGATGGCCGGTATGTGGCAATAACAGGCAGATTAGACGGCCAGGACATAGCAATCGTAAGCATATATGGCCCTTACTCAGACCAGGGGGCCTTCCTGACCAAGATCACAGGTACACTGGCGTCCTATCTACCCCACTCTGTAATCACTGGGGGTGACTTTAACTGCATAGCTGACCCCCGGAAGGACCACTCCCATCCACCCCTTAGAGACGCTCCAACACATAGAATAGCGCGGGCATTCATGGACTGGCTGAGCAGATGGGGCTTAATAGATTCCTGGAGACATCTGAATCCCGAGAGCAGAGATTACTCCATTTACTCCCCGGTGCATGACCTTCATGTCAGATTAGGCACGTTCCTATGCTCCCGGGCCATACATGCGCAGACCCAATCAGTGGAATACTTAACACGTACGCTGTCAGACCACAATTCGGCACTCCTACACATGCGGTGGGGACACTTGCTCCAACGAATACCAACATGGCGCCTGAAAACTGAGGCATTAGAGGACCAGGTGTTTCTTGAGGAAGTCAGAGAGTGCATTGCGAATTACTTTGTGGATAATGCAAATACGACTAAATCTCGGCTGACCGAATGGGATGCATTTAAAGTAGTACTCGGGGGTAAGTGCCTGGCGACCTCTATGGGAATGCGGCGTACACTTGAGATAGACCTTAAAACCACAAACCAGGCACTTCGTACACTAGAAGTACAAAGACCAGGACATCCAGAGTTTGGCCAAGCCCTACTGGATGCCAAAGAGGAAGTGGCCAAGCAAACGGAAAGGCTACGAAGCTTCGATTACAAGAAATATATGGAACGCACACATGCACAACGGGACAGAACCAGATCCCTACTGGCTTGGCTGGCCAACCCAGCTCGGAGGGGCTTTCCGATACTCGAAGTAGGGGATACCTAGGGACGTATACTATATCATCAGGAGGAGATAAATCAGAGATTCCTGAGGTTCTACGCCAACCTATATAGCACTCGATTGAGACAGGAAGAAGGAATAATCAGGGAATATCTGACCGCTATCCCACTCCCCTCTGTAGGGGTCGAGGAGGCGGATGAGTTGGGGGGGGGGGGGGGGCCCCCATAGACATACAGGAGGTAAGAGCAGCGATTAATGGTCTGGCTAGGGTCAAAACACCCGGTACGGATGGTATACCAATCTATTATATAATGTTGAGTAACCACCAATCAATACTCTCACCACTGAGTGACTAACTACCCTTTAGTGGGTGGTTGTGATCATATTTGGACGATGGCACCACATTCAAATAAAACTAATAATTGCTTCTTTAAAAAAAATATATTTGAGGAGCATCAAACCAAGAATTCTGTAGGGGGTTTAGTGTTGGGAGGAATAGAATAAAGCAGAGGTAGGAGGCGGTCTGTTTTCAGGGGTACTTCGTGTATTATACAAGGGAACCAAAAGTAATCAAAAGACACCAGTCTCAAGGGTTTCTTCACTGCACATGGGGCTCATCCTCCTTATCTTCTTCAGGAAATGGCGCTCCTCGTACGTGGTAACAAAAGAAAAGAAAAAAAATCCAAAAACAAATGAGTTATGGGTTTCCCGTTAAAAGAAGGTTCACGTGCTACTGTCACCAAATAGGGTGGTTTGTGCACAGGTAGGGTTAAATAGGCAGAGTTGTGCATAGTGACGTGATCTTCCTATACACTTCTCACGAGTCGTCTGCCACCAGAGTGCTCCCTATGTTGTGGTTCCCCACCAAAGGCACCATTTAGGCGGTGGTACTTGCCTTGGACCACGACCCGCCTCCTGGGTCGTGGTGAGTGGGACTGTGGCAGTGTTCTCGCTCTTGGTTTCACTGGTACCGCAGGCGATGTTGTGGATCAGCCCTCTCTTGGGATCCTCTGCTCCGGTCTTCCCCACAAGCCAAGGCGTCCCTTCCTCCGACTCTTCCGCTTGTCCTGGAGGTCCTTGGTCGTCTGCTCTCCTCGTCTTCTGGTTCGCGTCTTCGCTCCCACTGCTCCGGCGTTTCCTCTACGCTCTCGCCCTCCTCGCTGCTCCGGCCCGGCACTTCCTCCCTGAAAAAGGGCGTGGTCGCTCACACGCCGGATTCTGTCGGAAAGCGAGAACGCTCTCCGCTTTCCCGATAGGGGTCGGGACGTCGGACATGCTCGTGCACTGTCTGTCCTCACATAACTCTCCCCCTCGGAATGGCCGTTGTGGCCATTCAGCCGCTGGATATCTGGAGAGGTAGTCAGCGCCAATCTGAGTCTTTCCTGGTACGTGTATGGTCTGAAAAGCAAATTGTTGCAATGCTAAGAACCAGCGCAGGATACGGGGATTTGAGTCCTTATTCTGTGCTAGCCAGGTGAGGGGTGCATGGTCTGTGAGAACTAGAAATTTACATCCCAAGAGGTCGTACTGGAGGGCTTCTACAGCCCATTTTATTGCTAAGCATTCTTTTTCGATTGTGGAGTAGTGTCTCTTCCCTAGGAAACAGTTTTCTACTTATGTATAAGAGGGGCTTCAATGCTCCCTGCGGATCGGATTTACACAGGACGGCCCCTAGACCTTGTCCGGATGCATCTATCTGAAGTATAAAAGTTTTCGTGAAGTCAGGACAATGAGGAACGGGTATCTGGCATATTTGGGATTTTAGGGTATTGAAACTGTCTTTGTGGTCTTTGTTCCATACTGAAATGCGTGACGGGTGTTTGTTTGTAAGAAGGTCTGTGAGAGGGCTGGCTATTGTAGAGAAGTGGGGAATGAATCGGCGGTAATACTCAATAAATCCAAGAAAAGATTGTATGTCTTTCTTTGTTGTAGGGGTGGGGAGTTTCCTAATAGCCTCAATTTTATCCCTTTGTGGCTGTATAAGTCCCCGCTGTATAGTATACCCTAGATATTGAATCTTGTTCGTGGCTAATACTGACTTCTTTGGGCTTATGGTTAACCCTGCTTCTTGTATAGCATCAAAGACCAAAGCCAGGTGGGTTAGGTGTTCTTCCCACGTAGGGCTAAATAGAACTATATCGTCCAGGTAAGCTGCGGCGTACTGTCTATGGGGTTTCAGTATCTTATCCATAAGAAGCTGAAAAGTTGCTGGGGCTCCATGCAAACCAAAGGGAAGGACTCTAAATTGGTATAAACCTGAAGGGGTAGCAAACACCGTTTTTTCCTTTGCCTGGGGGGGGTTAGAGGAATCTGCCAATAGCCTTTTGTCAGGTCTAGTGTGGACATAAAGTTGGCCCTCCCTAACTGCTCAATTAATTCATCAACACGGGGCATGGGGTACGTGTCAAATTGAGTGATTTTGTTTACCTGGCGAAAGTCAATACAGAATCGCAGGCTGCCGTCAGGTTTTGGTACAATCACGATAGGGGAACACCACTCACTTTGGGAGGGTTTTATTATGTTGGATTGTAACATAGCGGCTATTTCTCTCTCCACAGCTTCCCTTCGGGCCGCTGGTATACAATAAGGTTTCAGTTTCACTGCCTGATCTTGTAGAGACACTATATCATGTTGCACTAGGGAGGTTAGGCCTGGGTTGGTAGAAAAAGATCTGGATATTTGTCTAATAGGTTGAGTAGCTGTTGTTTCTGGTCACCGGTCATTTGTGGTCCTAGGTTGACATTGACATCTGCATCCCTTTGAGAAGGAAGTTGAGGGATGTCTACTGGGGAGGTTGTAGTTGTATGCATAACGGATGTTGTGTTTCACAAAGGGGAGGACGTCTCTTCCCACTTCTTGAGAAGGTTTACATGATATATTTGTCTCCCCCCCCCCCCCCGACCGAAGAGGCAGGGATACACTATACGTTACTGGAGATACTTTCTTCTCTATTACTTAGGGCCCTTGCCATTGCGTTAGAAGTTTATTTTCCGAGGAAGGCAACAGTATAAGCACCTTATCCCCTGGCATGAATTCCCTTTGGTAACTGCCTCGGTCATAATACCTCTTTTGGTCTTCTTGTGCTTTTTCCATATGGTTGTGCACTAAACCCCATAACTGGGATAGGGTACTCTTTAGGCCTTCCACATAAGAAAATATGGGTTTTCCATCTTCCTCCTCATTCTACCACTGTTCTACTGCCATATCAAGGAAGGATCGTGGTTTCCTTCCGAACACCAACTCAAAAGGGGAAAAACCAGTTGATCGCTGCTTGTGCGTTCTTATAGGAACAAGGACCAGGGGTAGGCGTCTGTCCCAGTCTTTTCCTGTCTCTGAAACAAGCTTACGTAGCATATTTTTGATGGTTTTGTTGTAACGTTCCACTAGACCATCAGTCTGGGGGTGGTAGACCGAGGTTCTGATCTGTTTGATCCCCAGTACTTTACAAATATGAGACATAAGGCGGGACATAAACGGGGTCCCCTAATCGGTCAGTATATCTTCTGGGAACTCTACTCTTGCAAAGAAAGAGATCATAGCCTGCGCTACGTTGATAGTAGTCATGCTAGATAAAAGGAAAGCTTCTGGATATCGACTAGCATAATCGACCAACAGCAATATGTACCGGTGGCGTCAGGCAGAGGGTGAAGAGGGCCAACTAGGTCCATTCCAACTCTCTTAAAAAGAATATCAATTATAGGGAGTGGGAATAGGGGGGCTTTTCTTACAGAGGCAGGATTTTTATATTGACAAGTTACACAACAAGCGCAGTGTCTGGCGACGTCTCGGTAAACCCCGGGCCAGTAGAATCTCTCAGTTAAATATTTATGGGTGTTGTCTTGCCCATAATGCCCCCCTCCCATCTGGTTATGAACTAGGTGTAACACTTGTTCCCTGAAGGCAGTAGGGACCAGCAACTGATTACGGGTTGTTCCCCCCCCCCCCTTACTGCTCTGTATAGCAAACCCCTCTTTACAAAGAAATAGTGTCCTACCTGCTCTGGTTCCTGTGCCTTTTCCCAGGCGTATCATAGAGTACGGTCATCATGTTGGGCAGTTCGAAAACTCATCTGGGTGGTTTCGCTTCCTCCTTGGTTCGAGAGGAGAAAAGCAGGTTGTCATGTGTGACATGTTATATGTTCTTTTAATCTCTTGTTTTTCTTGTTTGGTCTTCTTTCTCCTTACATTTGCTCTGGTCTCTTCTATCTCACTATGGCTAAAGGGGGCTTCCTGTAACCAGGATATGGAGGTACTTTTGGTGCCTTCTAAATAGTATTCGCACCGAGGGTGGTCAGTGCCTATTATAAGTGGCTCTGGTAAAAGAGGCACCACTCCAACCTTACATAAGTGGGGATCGTTCTCTACATCGAGTGGTATTTCGGCAACAGGATAGGCCTTGGTATCACCATGTACACAGGTGACGCACACCTGTTCATCCTCTCGTATTTGGGGACCGGGTATCAAGCTTTTATTCACTACAGTGAAACATCAACCTGTGTCTAGGAGAGCCATTTGAGCCTTCCCATTCACGTAAACCTTCCGCCTATATTGACCCAGGGGCTTTCCCGTGACATATACATGGCCTTTGGTATACCCTACTTCCATAGGCTCAGCCGCTGGTGTTTTATGTGGACACTGTCTGGCTATATGGCCCCATTCTGCACAGTTGTAACATTGTGGACCTTCTACTAGAGACAGGGGTGGGTTTAGGAGGTATACGGGGGTTTCCCTGAAGTCTATTCTGGGTGCGTACTGTGCCCCTAGAAGGACTAAAGGTAGGACGTGTGGGGTTGGCTTTGAACTCGGGTGATCTGTGAAAAGCACAAGCCAGGTCTACTGCTGTCGCCGACGTGAGATGGGGTGTTGCTTAACCCAATTGCGGATGCTGACAGGTAAGGCCTCGAGGAACTGCTCTAGGTATACTTTCTCTGTTACCTCTTCCATAGTAGAGGAGTGAGGTGAGAGCCATCTGTTACCCAGGTCCCTGATCCGGTAGTAAAGGGCCCTTGGGCCCCTGCAACCCACTTCTCTTTCCGGAACCTGGCCCTGTAAAATGCTGTATCACATTTTAGCCGTTCTAGTATCGCTTTTTCTATATGCTCATAATCCGTGGTGCCTGCTGGGTTTGCTGCCTGGTAGGCAGCCTGCAATTCACCCGACAGTAGGGGGGCTATGTACTGGCCCCACCTTTCGGAAGGCCAGGCAGCGGTAGTGGCGACCCGCTCGAAGTTTATAAAAAAATAGTTTGGGTCGTCGCCCTCTTGGAACTTTTGTACTACCGATCCGGGGACATTGGGTCGAACTCTCGTGCTGACTATGGCGTCCGTTAATCTCAGGATGGCAGTATCCTGTACTTGTTGTTTATTAGCAAATGAGTTCAGCTTGAGTCTTTAGGGCCTCTTGTAACACCTCACGGTCTCGGTGCGCAGTCTGAGCATGTTGCTCCAATACCAATTGCAGATGCCTCTGTCCCTCTGCTAGTTGGGATATAATCCCTTCTGTGGGCACGGGTTGTGTCATTTCTGCGACACGAAAGAGGAAGGTATCCCACTTCTGACATCACTGTAGTGGGTTTAGTGTTGGGAGGTATAGAATAAAGCAGAGGTAGGAGGCGGTCTGTTTTCAGGGGTACTTCGTTTATGATACAAGGGAACCAAAAGTAATCAAAAGACACCAGTCTCAAGGGTTTCTTGACTGCACATGGGGCTCTTCCTCCTTATCTTCTTCAGGAAATGGTGCTCCTCGTACGTGGAAAGAAAAGAAAAAAATCCAAAAACAAATAATGAGTTATGGGTTTCCCGTTAAAAGAAGGTTCACGTGCTACCGTCACCAAATAGGGTGGTTTGTGCACAGGTAGGGTTAAATAGGGAGAGTTGTGCAGAGTGACGTGATCTTCCTATACACTTCTCACGAGTCGTCTGCCACCAGAGTGCTCCCTATGTTGTGGTTCCCCACCAAAGGCACCGTTTAGGCGGTGGTACTTGCCTTGGAACACGACCCGCCTCCTGGGTCGTGGTGAGTGGGACTGTGGCAGTGTTCTCGCTCTTGGCGATGTGGATCAGCGATGTGGATCAGCCCTCTCTTGGGGGATCCTCTGCTCCGGTCTTCCCCGCAAGCCAAGGCGTCCCTTCCTCTGACTCGTCCTGGAGGTCCTTGGTCGTCTGCTCTCCTCGTCTTCTGGTTCGCGTCTTCGCTCCTGCTGTTCCGGCCCGGCGTTTCCTCTACGCTCTCGCCTTCCTTCTCACTGCTCCGGCCCGGCACTTCCTCAATGAAAAAGGGGCGTGGTCGCTCACACGCCAGATTCTGTTGGAAAGCTAGAACACTCTCTGCTTTTCCGATGGGGGTCGGGACGTCGGCCATGCTCGTGTCCTGTCCGTCCTCACAAATTCATAGCTGTACACAAGTAAGATGTTTACAGTAGTTTAAATACATGTTAAATACCAAATAGGTACAAATCAGATTGCCCTTAAAATGATTCCATACTTGATGAGCCTCCGTCTTATCGCATTATACGTTGCCATAATTTACTAGTTATAATTATTACATCGCCATACTTACTTGACTAGCTGTGTTATAGCTAGAAGGTTGATTCTTCCTATCCAGTCGGCCACCGGTACCCAAACTAGGGTTCCCCACTTTCTCGCCTTACTACCCTTGCATTGACATAAGTTGCTCCCCAGATGGTACATAGACAGCAATCTAGCTAGCTATTGATTATATGTAGGGGGCTACGGGCTCAACCATGCTGCTGCAATGCAGATACGAGCCACTGCCATGGCCACAAAAATGAAATATAATTTACCCTTGTCATTAGCAAATTGCTCGTCCATTCCAAACAGCATCAACTGAGGCGTGAATCAAGACCTTTGTATTGAGAGTAGACCTCTGGGAACTACTAATTCCTCCTTTAAGGGCTCCCAACTTTGCACAGTTGCAAAACGTGTACTAAATCCTCTTCATTGCCTCTACATCGGGGACAACTACAATCAGCCCTTCCCCCGCTAAACATCTTAGCAGGTGGATAATAAAGATTGAACATATTTTTATAATGTTAGCTATTCTGTCTTGCTGATAATAAAACCTCTTGGCCTACCTCCATTGATTTCAGGAGATTTATACTGCTAACCGCTAATCTCCTGGCCCAGTTTTCTACTTGCATTTCTCGATCATCTGGCATTAAATCAATTAACAGTTTATAAAGTAGCCTAACCCTACCTCCACACATGACTCAGTTAATTCAACAAGTGGAACCTGCTCTAATGAAAGTTTGTTCTTATCTATTTTTAACACAGAATCCCTAATTAGCAAGTATTTAAAAAGACTCACTTTGGCCAAAACTAATTTCTGCTGCAGTTTCTCATACAAATACATTTTGTCCTGATTAAATATATCACCTAGTCTAACAACACCTAGTAGCTCTTAAGCTAGACAATTCTTTTCATGAAAAACAGTTGGGGAAAGTGATGAATGCCAAAGTGGAGTATAATAATTATACTATACCCAGTTTCTCCTTAAGTTGTGTCCAAATTTTAAACGCAGCCTTGAGTATCTTAAATTTGACATAATTTTTATTTATTTTTTAATAGCTTGGTTCCATGACCCTTAAACATCATTTAACTTCAGCTCCCAATATCAGCTCATAAATGGACGGTGGTCCCTCCAGCCTCAGATCTTTGCTCTGCTACCCGGTAATAAGAACACCTATGTGCTACAACATTGCTGCCCTGTGATCATATCTAAAGTTAGGCACAGCCCATCCACCTCTGTCCCTAGGAAGCACCAGATATCTTAAAGCTCTCCTCACCCTTTTCTATTCCCATATAAAATTACTGCACATGGCCTCTAACTTTTTAAATTATTTCTGCTCTATCTCTAGAGGTATTGCCCTAAATAAATACAGAACCTTTGGTAATATTAACATTTTTATTACATTACACCGGCCTGTCGGTGTTAAGCGCGAGCTATTAATCCTCACCAGATTCCTCTTGGTTTTTGCCAGTATTGGGTTAATATTTAACACCATATATTTCACCTGGCCGCAATAATCTCTCCCAAATACAGTGCACTGTCAACTCTACCATATTCATTTCTTTGCGGCAAACTATTTGGGTCTTACCTTTATTCCAATGATTACCCACTATTTTGCCGAAGAGTTCAGCCTCCCTTTCTACCTCCGCTAAGGCTCCTTCAGGATTCAAGGTCATGAGTGCTATATGATCAACGTATGCCAACATCTTAATGTTAAGGCCGTTCACAGCTACTGGCCATAATAAAGCATTCCTCTCAAGCTTGAATAACAATGTATCAATATAGCATGCAACTAGAAGGGCTGAGCGAAGGCATCCCTGCCTTGTCCCTCTTGTGATTGAAATCAAATGGGATTCCCTCCCCATTATTTGCAGTCTAGCAGTAGGATTATGATATAGCGTCCGCATAGCTGTAATGAAACCAGGATCTAGCCCCTTTCTCTTAACTATCTCCCATAGATAACTCCATGCAACCCAGTCAAAAGATTTCTCCCCTTCGAGCAGGATCATAGCTTTAGGAGTCTCTAAAACCCCTGCTACATCAAACAGTGTAATTACTCTCCTGATTTTGTCAGTATTTTCGCGACCCGAGATAAACCCATGTTGCCAGGAAGAAAACAGTTTGGCTTTGACCCTGCTCAGACGTGTCGCAAGTATCTTCAAATAGATCTTCACGTCTCTATTAATCAGCGAGGTGTATATGAGCTGGGATTCAGTGGGGACGTCCCCTTTTTCATAAGCACCACAAAATTAGTGGATGTCCATGAGGCTGGGGCTGGAAACCCCTGCTGAGCTTCAAGGAAGGTGTTAATCATATCCCCAGCCACTACAGAATAAAATACACAATCGAATTACAGCGGAATCTTTTATGGCCCTTCTGCCTTCCTAGATGCCAGATGCCGGGTCTGGTGGCTCAGTGGACTAATGCATCCACTGCAGGGGCCTGTGTTCGACCTCATGGTCACAGGTTCGAATCCCGGGGGGTCCACTCAGCCTTTCATCCATTTGAGGTCGATAAAATGAGTACCATTGAGTTGGGTAACAATAAACATCTGTTATTCAGCGCCAAGATGCCCCGTTGCTGGGGTGAACGTGCGCTTTACAAATACACATGTTATGTTATTTTACTTCCTTCAGTGTGATAGTAGCATCCAGAGCCGTCTGCTCCTCTTTGTCTAACACTCCTCCAATTATTACATCAAGATACTGCTTAATTCCACCCAGTGAAGGAGGCCAATTTTACTGATAGAGTATTTAAGTAATATTATGAAACACTAACAATAGCTTCCGGGCTACTAAGTAGATGCCCATTCTTGTCCATTATCATTCAATCAATCAGGGTTCTTATAGAGGTCAACTAATCACCCGTGAGGGTCTCAAGGCGCTTGGGGCGGGGGCGGGGGGGAGTTCTGCAGAAGGAGGTGCATAGCACTGATACCACTGTGCACCTCCTTCTGTCGCATGTGAAATGCCAGGAGCCTACCCACACTATCACTATACTCGTGACTCTCAGACCTCTGGGTTTCAATCAATCAATCAATCAGGGGTTTGTTAAAGCGCGACTACTCACCCGTAAGGGTCTCAAGGCGCTGGGGGGGGGGGGGAGGGTGCAGGTTCCATCCATCAAGGAGGGGGTCTGTCGAAAAGCCAGGTTTTGAGGTTTCTTGCGAAGATGGGGAGCGATGTTGTCTGTCTGAGGTGGAGCGGAAGGGCGTTCCATGCTTTGGCCGAGAGGAAGGAGAAGGAGCGGCCTCCCGATCTGGTCTTTCTGGTGCGGGGGACCACGGCGTAGGAGAGCTGGGCTGATCGTAGGGTCCTTTGGGGTGCGTGGAATTTGAGTCGGCTGTTCAGGTATGCTGGTCCGGTGCCGTGGAGGGCCTTGTGTGCGTGGGTGAGCATCTTGAAGGTGATTCTCGCTTCGACAGGGAGCCAGTGGAGTGTGCGCAGGTGCTGGGAGATGTGGCAGTGTTTTGGCAGGTTGAGGACCAGTCTTGCGGCGGCGTTCTGGATGTTCTGTAGCTTGCGGGTGAGGTTTTTGTTTATTCCGGCGTAGAGTGCGTTGCCATAGTCGAGTCTGCTGGTGACCAGGGCGTGAGTGACGGTCTTTCGGTGTTCGAGGGGGATCCATTTGAAGGTCTTACGAAGGAGGCGGAGGGTGTGGAAGCAGGAAGACGAGACAGAGTTGATCTGGCGGTCCATTTTGAGCTCGGAGTCCAGGATGATTCCCAGGTTGCGTGCGTGGTCCGTGGGGGTTGGCGGGTTTCCGAGGGCGGGGGCCACCAGGTGTCGCTCCAGGCATCGGGGTTTGGGCCCATGATGAGTACTTTTGTTTTGTTGGTGTTTAGTTGTAGGCAGCTGTTTTTCATCCATTTGGCGACGGCTTCCATGCCTTCTCGAAAGTTGCGTCTGGCGGTGTTGGGCTCGTTGGATAGGGAGAGGATGAGCTGGGTGTCGTCTGCGTATGACACGATGTTGAGTCCGTAGGTTCTGACGATGGGGGCGAGTGGAGCCATGTAGACGTTGAAGAGCGTCGGGCTGAGGGAGGAGCCCTGGGGGACTCGGTAGGTGTGGGGTCCGAGAGGAAAGGGGGGAGTCTGACCCGCTGCGTCCTGCCGGAGAGGAAGGAGCGGATCCAGTCGAGGGCTTCTCTGCTATTTTTCCAGTATAAAAGCAATTAATACTAGCTTTAACCATTATAATCCTTTGGAGGATCTCCTGGTCTTCTGCAATCGCCCTAATATGCAGAGCTAATTCCATCTTTTTAATGAATCCCAGACTGTGCCCACTGCTGCACTTTCTTTATTTCCATCTATAACATCTGTAAACCACTCCTTCATGTGTTCTATATATTCCGGATTAAAATGCAGCCCCTTATCAAAGGTCCATGTTTGAAGCGATCTAGTTGCAGCAATTACCTGACACTATTATCAGAGGATTGTGGTCCAAAAAGATCCTGTGGAATTTCTCTATACCTGCCTCCCACACAAGCCCAGGCGAAACCAGAAAATAATATAAGGGGGCAAATTTCTTGTGAGAGTAAGAGAAAAATGTGTAGCCTTGGTCAAGTCATTTAGCCTAGCCCAGGCTTCATTAAGTCCATGATCTCTTGTTAGCTGCTGAACTGCCCTATAAACTATAGGTTTCCGGCCGATATGCATGCCTGCCTTTGAATTCTGAGTAACATCCATGTGGAGATTAAGATCCTCACACACTGCAAGCGAGTTGGCAACGAAGCCAGCTCCACATCTAAATATTCAATTGCTGCTGATTCATCCAGATCAGAGCTATATATGGAGCGTATGGAAAAGCATAACCCAACTTCCTGACATTCTGCCAGCGCCCACCTCCCGAATTTATCTGAGAGGCAATGCTTCACTTTACAAATATTCATTCTAGCTAAGATTGCCACTCCTTCATGGTGATTCCCTGCGAAGTACAGACCAAGAGGATGTACTCCAGGTTCTCCGCCAACTCTCTTTTGCCCCCTCCCCCTGTTATGTGTTTCTTGGAAGTAGATCATGTCTGTACCCAAAGTTCTCATCCCTTTGGCCACCTTGGCCCCCTTAGGCCTATCATTCAGGCCATGGACATTAACTGTGCAGATACGCAACTTTCTTGTTTGCGCCATACGTAATACATAGTAGTGTCTTTATAGTTTGGCTAGTTTCCCATACTGACTTAGATAGGAGCTGACTTTGCTACATAATTCATCTTACTTGGTTAGGGGTCCCTCGCACCCCCCCCCCGTCATACTCCTTCCTTGAACCAATTGCTTTGGGTTGTTTCCATTGAACAATCCACGTTACTCTTCACATCCCAGCTCTGTATTTTACTCCCCTTAAAAAGCCCTCCCACATCCCCCCTCAATCCCCCATCTCCCCCTTCTACTCTACTGATGCATTCAGACCCATGCTTAGTCTGCGTAATGGTTCGTGCACCCATCTTCCTCCCAAGCCTAGCCATTATTCAATCATGAAAGAAAAAAATAAAGAAGCCCCCTGAAGACAGAAGCATCTCTTATCAAAAGTCCAAATAATCACCCTATGTCAAACCCCTCAGGCATTCCTACAATGAATGTATGAAGTTACTACGCCATCCATTACCCAGTAGGTTACAACGCGGACGTTACAATGACCGCGTTGTTACCACGCATGGCTTTACATCGCAAGTCGTTTCTACGACTTGCGCTCGATGGCGCGCTAGACTTCGGAATAGTATAAATTACTATTCCTACTCCAGTTAGCGCAACAGCAGGGAATGTGTTGGATTTTAAAATCCAACACATTCCCTGGTGTTGTGTGCCATCTAGTGCAAGTCGTAGAAACGACTTGCGATGTAATGCCATGCGTGGTAACAACGCGGACGATGTAACGTCCGCGTTGTAACCTACCTACCTCTTATTGTAGGAGGGAAACGCTGTTTCCCTCCTACAATACTCCTCAATGCCTGCTCTCCAGATATTCCTTTGCCTTAATCTCGGCAAAAAAAACATGAGTGCTGTTAAAGATCACCATAAGTCTTGCACGATTAATTAGGAAGGCTTGTGCCCCCTTATCCTGAAGCCGCTTTATCAGCTGCCTCAGCCTCCAAGACCTCCCAACTGTGATATGGCAAACATCTGGTCTTACAAACAAAGAATGCCGGTTTACACAACGTTTGGAGTACGGATGGACATTTTCAAACACCGCCTGTCTAAGAATGAAGTTACCAAAAAAGGCCACGATAGATTGGACAAAGATAACAATTGCTGTCCCTCCATACTTTATAATTACCCGCTGTAACATTAACTCTAACAGATCAGTTCATATTAGACATGTTGAGTAGGCTAGAATACCCTTTTTCTGCAATAATGCCCCAAACTAGCGCTACTCTTACAGTACTCCACACAGAAAGCTCTAGTACAGGGAGAATTCAACCTGTGGGGAGACAATCCCAATATTAAAAGTGCTGCAAACTTCATTGAATGTATGATGGCTACGGACAGACAGAAAATGGACAAACTTGGACAGCTGACCACATACTACTTATAGCGTTCACTCCTAATGTTAAAATGGACAACGTAATGATACAACCTCTGGGATGGTCCAATCACTCCTTAGTATCCTTCTAGCCTACTAACATAAGATGTTGTACTCGCTCTTGAAGTAAGCTGCATACGTACCCAACTCAAAACAGGCATCTCTAAAACATTACAAAATCTTAAAGATGTAGAGGTGAAACTACCTTTATCCCCATACCCAGAAACCAGAATTGACGCATTTTAGCACTACACTACTACTATACTGTAATCTTGCCCCTTGTAAGAATAAAATCTGGCCTGGAATCAAAAAATGATGAAATAAAAAACTACAAAGAAGTCACAACTTGTATGAAAATGGCATACCAATTTGGTGATTAAGTTGAAGATATGTTGCAAGATTTATAGAAGATGCATAGAGGAGGTGATATTCGGATTAAAGACCAAAACATCAAATTGATATACAGAGTTGCATTTCTCCCTGCATGAAACAATTGATCACAACTATTGTCTCAGACTTCACATGAGTGATTAATGCTTCGATGATTTAGTAACCAAATCATTCAGCCAAGCTATTGTGACTTTAAAAAAATAAAAAGTCAGGAGAACCACAGATCCTGGTAATTCACCATCTAATCTCTAACCTGCTGTGTTCCAGCAATAATCACAGAAAAAGAAGTAACAACTATGTGGAACAAAACTACATTCCACGTGACCATCACCTGAGGCTTAGACCCCCACATCAGAAAGAGGGCTCCTTATCTCACTGGTGAAGACCAGCAATTAGTTTTAATATTGCTCAACCTCTCAGTGGCATACAACCCAATTGACTGTGCAATTGTACTGAATACTCTGGGAGCATGCAAAGATCACATGAATGACAGCCTGTATCTTCCTACTCAATATTAGTTAAATGTGATTTGAATCCATGACATTTGCTCAAAAAATTATACTAGTACCAAAAGGTTCAGCACCTCTATTTAATCGATACATGCTGCCTTTCCCCTAAGTCCCAGGTCAATGTAGGGTCCGCTTTCAAATGTGCACTGAAGACATTGAAATTCACATTCAGGTGCAAAAGCCCCAGGAAAGTTGGAATAAATTTACAGTATGCCTAAATCACATGTACCACCAGATTTAAGAAAAGCTCTGCTTGAAAGGGATAAATACTGAAAACCTTGGATTTGGAGGAACAGACCAGAAGTCCAATCTGTTTGAATGAAAAACAGAGTGGTCCAGCTCATCAACCTTCACTTATATTCACTCCAGAAAATGCTCCCCTTACTAAGCTGAAGGCACTGTGATATTCATGAGAGAACTGTGTGAACTATTTGTGTAAACTAAGACTGGCTTGGCTCTACAAGGTTTGTTTTCACACCCGTGGGTGACACGAGCAAACTCTGTTCAATGCACCAACACTTCAATGTGAAAGGTTATTGTAGCCCCACCGGACTCCACCCAGTACATAGTTGAAGAGACGTCCTTGCTTTTGGGTTACTAACAATCCTCTAAACTATCCTCTGATTCAGGAATTAAGTGTGTACTTGAGAAGCTTAATTTCATTCCTTACAATTTCTCACACACAAAATGCACTAAGAAAGACACTTTAACTAAAAAGAGTTCATTTCAACAGTTTCATTCTGTTGCTTAGCAGATTAAAATAACCACATAGAATATTATTAAAACAGCACAAATGCATGTTGCGAACAATGAGAATAAAATTAACATTTCTAGCACAGTTAAAATGTCATCATGCAGCCGAATACCCTAAAACCTGCTTCTATGGGCAACACTAGGAAAGAATAGAGCAGGATAACTTTCATCTGGAGCTCCTTAGGGAGAATCAACCCACTGTATACCTGTTTACAGACAGAAAAATGCTGTAGTTCTCAGAGTCGGGAACAAGTGCTCCCTCAAAAACGAAAACACATATGAGCTGTAGATTATCTCCTCCGAACTTGGCATGGTATCAGCTTTCAGTACAAAATGAGATGTGGTTGCATAACGACAAGATCTTGTGCAATAATCTGGGACGAAGGACCTCTCCTCCGAACTGGTAGATTGGAGAGCCTTTTATACTATATCTTATCTGAGATTGGAATTTCTGACATAACCATAGAAATGTCTGATGTATACGCATCCAGATGCTAGTCTTCTAGCATTATTGTAAATATAAGGTAAAAACACGTAAATTCAGACTACACTTTTATGTTTTTCTTGTCTGACCTTGAAATAGGGATAATAAGCACTTGTTCCCGAGTGATGTCGCATCAGGTGTCTTATTGACGTCATTGTCTAAATGACTTGACACTCACAGGTTCTTGGAAACATAAAGACAGACAACATCTGCGTCAAAGGCAGACATGTCAATGATTCTGTAAAATAGAGACAATGGAGTCCTGTCTGCTCAAGATGAAGTCTGACCTTATGGACTTTACGTTTGAATTGTGACATCATATGTGCGGAGAGATGTGTAGGGATTCATCCAATTTATTGGGAAATCTATGCTCTCAGAACATAGGGATGGATACAAAACACTATACCTAACACCATTTCATAAAAATCTGCCATGATAACATAAAATAGTAGGAAATAATGCAATAAGCGCTGCAGGAATACTTTTCTTAAACCTTTCATGTTTCAAGCAAAAAAATTCAGAACATAATATAGAAAAGGCATTAAAAAAGATATTATCATAAAAGCATACTAAAGTATCATGTCAGTTTAAGAGTTGCGTGTTGGCGATAAAACAGATCAGGCATGATAATGAATATTTCAACACATACGGAAGGGAAGAGAGGTACAAATCCTTTTCCACCCTCCCTATTTATAAACACTTATACTACCATCACACAGGTACTCACCAAGGTTGAGGGATGTGACACACTAGTAGAATTGAAAAAAACCTAGGTAAAAACGGTCTTACACGTGGTGATATTACAGAATATTTAAGGGCTAATGCGGCCCAAAGACAATGAGCCACTAATATTCTTAGAGGACGCATCTTTCAGAAAAGACTGGGCATTAATTGCCTGGAAGTGCACAAGGGATTGGCTTATATTAATCATCATTACAGCCAAAAACAATTCTGATACACTGTTGATTCAAATTCAGACAAGTGAGCAATCATTGAGAACTAATCTACTGATTGCCAGGTACAAATATAAACTTGAAGAAGCCAACACTGAGGTAGCAGAGTATAAAGAATATTTCATGCAGTGCAAAATTAATAAATTGCAAAAAGTCCTTAAATGGTTCTCAAGAGAGAAGGTATATCCTTATACCACAGATGAGTATGTCAAACAAAAGGAACTTGAAACCAAGAAAGGGAACCTGAGAAAAGATGCTGAGACATTGAGTTCAGGGAGTGACAGCACTGACTACGAGTATAGACCTAGAAGAAGATGGGGATGTTACTATCAGAATCAACCACATTTGTTCAACCCTCCGTTCCCATTATCCCCTGATCAAGGATATGGGCCCATTGTGTATCCAATTATGCAACCAATGCAATCAACGTAACCTTTTCGATACCATCAGAACCCCCCACCTTTTTTAGGGAGAGAAAGGGGCAGAGGAAGGCAGAAGAGAGGGCAGGGAGTGCAGTGGGAGTATCTCAATCAGAGGATCACCAGGAGCATGGCCAGGGAATTCATGCCAGGGGCAAGCAAGGATTGAATTATTCATGAATCTTACAGACATAACACCATCGGAACACCAAGAGAGAGAGTCTTGAACAAGGGTCTGGGGTTTGTGCCCACTAACATGTTGAATACATTCCAACTTAGACCAGAACTGGCTGAATTCCTTAGGAAAGTACTCCTCAAAGTCTACTTTGACAAAAATGAGGAAGAGTCAGTATAGCCGGTAGATACGGCCCTCCTTCCAAAATCAACATTTGTACCTCAGTTGTCCCACTTACCACCTGAACTGGCGGCGTTTGAGCAGGCTGTCATACATGACATGGAGGGTATGAGCAGGACACTGAATCAACCATTCAGGAATTTAAAAGAACTCAGGCAGAATCCGCATATAGTCATAAAATCTGCCAACAAGGGGGGGGGGAGTCATTGTAATACAAACTAAGGTGGCTTATGAGCAAGAATGTTTACACCTGCTGTCCGTCGGAACTACAGAATCCTTCCTAAGGTTACCCTACTCCTGACCTACGAACAGAGATCGGTTCCCTTGTCAATGAGGCAATGAGCAATGGCTGGATCTTCCATAATGAAGGATCCTTTTTGTGCAAAGATAAACCAACAATTCCATATTTTTATACTGTCCCTAAAGTGCACAAACCAACAAAGCCCCCCAGTAGTCCCATTGTTTCCGGGATTGGCTTGATATTGGAACTATTGTCACAATTTTGTGACTTTTTTTCTGAAACCACTAGTCCAGAAAATGGAGTCATATCTGAAGGATTCTCGGGATACCCTAAATCTCATTAAGGACATGGAATTTGACCCTGCATCTGAATTTCTGATTGGCTTGGACATAGAATCTCTCTAAACAAACATACCTCAGATGGAGACACTGAGGGTGGTGGAAGGCATCTTGTACCAAGAAAACTGGGATTACCAAACTCCAAGAGGATTTATCCTGGATCTGGCGAAGATATGTCTTACCAAGAATTGTTTCAAATTCAATGGCACCATCTATCTACAGGCCGATTGTATGTCCATGGGCAGTGCTTTTGCACCAAGTCTGGCATGCTTGGATGTCTCAGAATTCGAAAGAAAGTTAATCCTCAGACGTGACAAGCCCTAGCAGAGATATGAAACTTTGGCGTTGTTTTATTGACGATGTGCTTTTGATATGGAAAGGTGATCGGAGCTCTATTAATGATTTTTTGAACTGGCTAAACGGTAGAAATCCCCTTCTACATTTCACCTCCACGGTCACCACTACTTCTCTGCCTTTTCTAGACGTGGAGATCAAGGACATTGAGGGATGACTAATCACACAAGTATACCTTAGGCTGACAGATAGGAACAATCTACTGTCCTTCACTAGTTTTAATCCTAAACACCTTCACAAGAAGTTCCCCTTCGGACAGTTCTTGCGTCTCCATAGAAATTGCTCAAACATGAGTGATTTCAAGATGGAATCACAAAAACTAAGCGAGAAACTGAAAAAGAAAAACTACCCACATCAAACTGTCCATCAGGCCCAACGGAGAGCCCGCAACTACATCAGAGATGCCCTTTTGGAAAACGGACAAAAACCAAACATTGATAGGACTATGTGTGTCATGACATTTAGCACAGCGTCCAATCAGGTGAAACGTATCATTATGAGAAACTGGCGGATTATCAATTCGAATGGTTTAAAATTGACAAAACCCATGTTCTCTTTCAAAAAGAGCGCACACATCCGAGACATGTTGGTCCACACTAGACCACAATATAACGGTCCAAGCCGATGTGGGACCTCCCGCCAGTGGTTGGCCAAAAGGCATGTGGATCGTGTGGCGTTTGCAATCTGACTGAAAACTAGAAAAAAGTGAACGTAGGGTTAAATTACCCATGGATTCAAACCAAACCCACAAACTGCAATTTGCATAATGTCATTTATCTTATTCGGTGCCCATGTAATCTCCTTTACATTGGGATGGCGACTCGCAAGGTGAAGGTCAGAATAATGGAAAATATAAGTAATGTGAAGTGCAAGAAAACCATGACCAAACTCACAACACACTTTGGTGAAATGAACCATACTGTAGAAGACATCCATTGGACTGTACTAGACGAACCCACTATTCCCCATAACACCAGGGACATAAAGACCTTCTTGCTTAAGAGGGAGCAGAAATGGATTTATCGAATCCGAAGCAGTGAGGTCGGTCTTAACGAAGACATTCCATGGCATCATCTCAATAACCTCTGATGGATTAATGCTGTTTAATCAAGTGCAGTACCGGTACTGAGATAAAGAGGACATTGTTTTCAGAACTACAGATTTGACCATAGAATGCAAGACTAGAAAATAAGTGCAGGAATAACATAGTGATATAATCATATGCCAGAGATGTACCTACACTGTAGGGTTGTAGTTTATGTGCTATGTCACCATTAGAATTTTTCTGGGCTCTCTTCACATTGGTGTTCTTATGGGGGTGGTACAGCAATTCTACTCCTATGGCTGTAATTGGGGTGAGGTATTGTCCTCTTATGTATGCATCCACCTTCTCAATATAACGGAGGAGATAGGGACTAGTTGCTCCTCTGTATTCCTCTCAGGAGCGAGGCCTCGATGTCTAGCCATGAAATACGCCCTTACACTGGCTGGTCACGTACGCAAAGCTTCACCACCTTTCAGCTGTGACGCGGTCAGGCCCTATTATAACATGGCGAGGATGCTGGTAACAAGAATACTAACAGAGTTAGCATTCCAGTGGCGGTCAGATCATGTGACCGGACATGTACACCACCGGAAGGGGGATGTGGTCCACCTGAGTTGGTTGGACACATTTAAACGAGGAGGAAGGAAGGCACCAGCACCTACACGGGGCAGAGAGAGGCACTACTAAGTGGTGTCCATCCCTTGAAGGCATGAGTACTGCATATATGCTGGAGTGGTCATTGGGTCTTTGGCTATAACGGTCCGGCTAGTACCGGCTTGGAGGAAAATAAATGATTGAAAGAACGGGGGCTTGTCTGTAAGACCTGAATATTGACTGAGTATGCACTCATAGCTGAATAGCTTGATATGCCCGGAGAGCACGGGGATGTGTTAATTACCTGTGTGTGTATTTATTTTACCCCATGCTACAGAGTATGACTACAGGGAGATGCACTTGCTTGCACTCCAGTTTCAGTGAGACCCATCTCTCTTTTAATTGAACTTAACTTTTGGGTGTTGCTTAATAATGGTGGTGGTTTGGCCATTAAGATGGACAAATATGGGCTATGACTGAGATCATATGTGCAAAACATGGATCCCAATTAAGGGAATAAATAGCTGTATCGACGAAGCAGGCATCATTTGGTGGGGAGATACCCCATCTTTGTTACAGAAAAACGCATTGCGGTGTACTTATTTGTTTGTCATTTCAGGAAATTCGAATGTGTGTACATAGAAAGTGACACGTCACATCCTTACTTTGCTTTTCAGAGCCTGCCAGGACCAAGGTTTTTTATCCACCTGGCCTGAGTCAATATTGTCCCCATATTTAAGAAGGGTGACCGTAACAACCCAGCGCAATACAGGTCTATTTCTCTTCTGGATTGCCTGGTTAAGGTGGCTGGTCGCATGCTTTTAGGACGACTTCAGGACTGGGCTGAAACAAATAATATCCTCTCGGACCTACAGTATGGTTTTAGGGCTGGGCTTGGAACTGTAGAGCAGGCCATTAACCTAGATTTATTAATTGGCAAGTACGCGCATCTGAAAGGTGGCAATTTGTTTTTAGTCTTTGTAGATTTATCTTCTGCTTTTGATTTGGTAGCGCACGATAAGCTATGGGCAACCATGGCCAATATGGGCGTGGACTGCACTATTGTGAACTTCCTTAGAGATTTGTACGCCCAAGGCAGAGGTAGAGTCTGTTATTGCCTTAACGGCAACTGTACTGAGCCATTCAAAATAGGAAGAGGGGTACGCCAGGGATGCGTAATGGCCCCCTTCCTGTTTAATCTCTATATTAATAGTGTAGGCGACATATTGGCAAGTAAATGTGCGGACCTACCCCCAGGTGGGACATCGGCCTATACCAGCTCTTTTTTATGCCGATGACGCGGTATTAATGGCCCGCACTCCCTGCAGCGTCTAGTTGATGAGTTTGCTCAGTTCATGCAAAACCTTGGGCTAAAAAATTAATATTAGCAAAACCTTCGCCATGAAGATCGGGAAGAAGGCCACTCGCTGTCGTGACATCCTTATTGATGGTTCCACAATTCAGTTCACAGAGTCATTCTCATATCTGGGCATTGTCTTTAACCAATCGGGGTATTGGCAAGGGGCGATTAAATCTAGACGACTCCACTTTATGAAAACGATAATGGCTCTACTACGTTTTGCTAGACAACTTGGCATTAAACATCCGAAGGAATTGATGACAATTTAGAAGGCCAAATGTAGATCCACTGCTATGTACGGGGCTGAGCTCTGGGGGCACGGAAAGATTGATATACTCCAGCTTGAAGAAAATGTTTTTTTTAAGGTCTCTCCTTGATCTCCCGAAAAGTAGGCCAACCTACGTGTGTCACTCCGAACTAGGAGCCCCTCACATAGCAGATTTGATCAGGATCCAGCCAGTGCTATTACGGCACAAAATATGGTCATCTGAATATACAACTCTAAATCGGGCCATAATTGCTGTCTGTCTAAAATCCTCACATGCCCTTAACATCCCTTGGCTTAAATATGTGTACAACTTTCTGACAGACCTCGGCCATCCCGAATATTTCAATCTCCCCGAGTGTCTGGCCAATGTCCAAAGAAAAGCCTTGAAACTGAAATGCATCTCATTATTGGAGGAAACCAGATAAACTTCTGAAATCTGTAAACCCACTGTGTTGAGGAATCAGATGATCTTGACTAGTCTCTATATGCAACCATATCTAGCCAATGTGTATAATCCGCGCCACAGGTTCGTGTTGACCCATTTTCGGTTGGATATTTTCCACCATTTAATTAGTTTTCCTACTACTAACAACTGGTCACCTGACCTGGGGAATTGCACGTGTGATGCTACCTCACCACAGAATACCATGCATACTGTGCTTTTCTGTAAACACTTTTCAGGGCTGAGAAAAAAACTCACTAAACCCTTGTTATTACAGCTGGGTTTTACACAATGCCGCCCGGCTTGTATTTATCTGCAAATACAACCGAACTTATACATATGTGCAGTAATGTCACGATTTCTGCTGGCCGTTATTAATTACAGGAAGCAGTTGTAAATAGTAATTAAGTGATTATGTAGTGATGACAGTTTTTTTTTTTTAATATTAATGTTTTTATACAGAACAACTTTTTGTACACTGTTTTAAACTTGTACTTTGGCTATTTTAAATTTTGTTATGGATGTATTTCTGTAGCTTTTATGATTCACCTCGTGACTTCGAATAAAGCTTATTTTGATTTGATTTGACACGTCCGGTCATTATACTTGGATAAATACATCCTTATCCGAGGAATGAAGTAAGAGGGATCGCTAGTCCTGAGGAAGGCTGAACGATCCCTTGAGGGCGATGAATAACGGCCGAACTATGTGGACAAAAAATGAGCAGTAAAGAGTGGTGAAGGGGCACTAATTGCTCTCTGGGTCATCCCCATTTTCTATTATAATCCTATACGGGGAGTCAAAGAATAAAGATTAGTTTAGGGCACCCCTGAGATAGTTTTAACATTTCATTTTCGTTGGTCTGCTGCATGGATCCTGAAAGCAGTAGCCACTAAAAACGAGGACCATGAGGCGCGCTCGCGTTGGAATAAGATTTGCATAGTAGGCCTTGCGAAATCCACAAATATGGGGCACCCTGAACGTTTTGTAGAAACTCTGCTTACCTATCTATTTGGCTCCCAGCATTTTATGTCCACATCTGTCCTCGAAAGAGCCCTTAGGTCGCTGGGTCCCCGTCCACCTTTGCCTGCACCATTGTGGCTCGCCTCCAGAATTACAGCAACTGTGACAGTATACTTCACTAGCCCGTGAACATGGCCCATTGTAGTATCAGGGCACCATGATCTTTATTTACCTTGACTTTATGCTTGCCGTCCAGAAGGTGAGGTGGAAGTTTGACGAAGCCAAGGCCCTGCTCCATAAGGATAGACTCAAGTATGGTATGTTGTACTCAGCTGGGCTCCGGGTGGTTGTGGATGGTAAGGCCCGATACTTTGATACCGGGGCAGACGTGCTCTCCTTTTGCAAACAATTTTCACCCTAGCAGACCTTCGTCCCGCACCACCCCGGAGCGCTCCTCGCTGAGCCTCCACGTATCGGCTAGTGCCTACCTTTTCCCTCCTGGCTGAACTGCTCAATGGCGTTTTTGCATTCCATACTGATTCTCAATTGTTCTAAAGGCTGTATACTGTTGTAGCTAACCAGCTCTATATTTCCCTTCTCATGTAACCCAGATATCTTTTGATTAAGCACCAGTTATCAATTTCCATTTTGGGCAGTGATTGCCGCTGCGTTGTTTGCCCCCCCCCCTCCCTCCCAGGAGTATTCCATGTCTCAAATGTTGTGGTTTCTGTTTGTTGTTTGGGTTTTGCTGGGATTCGCTGGGTCACTAATACCCAGTGTATACTGTGGGTTTCTGTGGGTTTTATCTTTCTTTACAATAGGCTGGACGAGACCACTCATGACTTTATACACACAACCTGACATGCAGGATGATTCCCCTTATATTGACGATGGGGGGGTGATAGACTGCCTGTAGACCTCACATTCCTTACGTGGAATATCCGCGGCCTCAGCAATCCCCAAAAGGGTAAATTGGTACGGTCATATCTCAATCAACATGGTATTAAGGTTGTGTTCTTGCAGGAAATGCATCTCCCTCCCAATCTTCTCCTGCTTTTGCAGCATCCTGGGGGCCCCACAGATACTTTGCCATATATGGCTCATGGAGTTTGTATACTCCTTGATAGAAGTCACCCCTTTAATCACCACACTGCTTTTACTGACAACCAAGGACGTTATGTCCGCGTAACAGGAACACTGCTGGGGAGGAGGATCCTTTTATTGAATGCCCCTAATGTGGACAACCCCCCCCCTTCTTCCAAGAGGCCTTCTGGGTCGTTTTGACACAGACATCATACTGTTAGGAGGCGATTAGAATTTAATTGTTGATCCCTCATTAGACACCACCAGCACTTGTTCAGGCAGTAAACAAAATTTGCTACGCGTTCTCCAGGATATTATTGATACACATATCCTCAAAGATGCCTGGTGCAACTTTTATTCTGCTCCTCGTGCAGTGTGGACGTGGCTGGACTACTGGTATATATCCGAGAAGGCCATTCCATGGCTCTGAGCCATACATATATTACCGCATACATTGTCCGACCGTGCCCGTCAAACTGCTTCTCACCCTTCCCTACAGTGGATGCTGGGAGCGTCACCGGTCCTTCCCTACCACTGCTTTGCTAGATGCGTTTTTTCACTCAGAGCTCCGTGACACCATCCTTGAATACTTCGAGCTCAACTCGGGCTCCATTAGTAGTTTTGCCACCTTGTGGGATGCCTTTAAGGCATATATTTGTGGATCTGCATTTCGAAGAACACAGGCGTGCTCCACGATATCTGCAATAGTCTGCCACGGATAGAGGCTGAACTTGTTGGCATCGACAAGGTAAACTCTCCCCAATCTAACAATCAGTTCTCCTTGCAGAATTCCAGGACTTTGCCGAACGGGAGACCACATATCTTGGCAAACAATTCGTGGCTCGTAAATACGGCGAAAGTGAGCACCCTGGTCGCACTCTGGCTTGCCTCCGGCATCTCACATGGGGCCCTGGATGCATTGCTGAACTCCATATGGACAGTGGCACTCGGGTTACTGCTAATGAAGACATTATCTAAGAATTAGTTTCATATTATAAGTCCTTATACACTTCACGCTTAAACCCTGATGATACTTGGCATACTTTAAGGAAATAGCCATGGTTGGGCTCACCACAGATCAATCCCAATTTTTAATCGAACCATTCATGGCCAAGGACATTGCTCAAGCAATCAACTCCTTAGATGGCTCTAAGTCGCAGGCCTTGATGGCCTTACCGGAGCTTTCTATTAAGCATACAAGAGTATTCTCATCCCCCACTTACTAGATGTTTATGCCGAAGCCCTAAACAATGGGATCCTTCCACCAACTATGCGAGAGGCAGCAATCTCTTTGCTGCCTAAACCTGACAGAGACCCTAATTTCTGCGCCTTCCTTTCTTTGCATAATTTTGACAATAAGATCCTGGCCAAAGCAATGGACAATAGATTATCGCTGTTGCTTGAACAGATAATCTTCCCCCATCCAAGCCGGGTTTTGTTCCTCATAGGTCCACTTTACTCAATCTACGTGCCGTATTCTCCGTCCTGAATAGGGTTGCCCCAGAAATACCCACTGGGGTCACCCTTCTAGATGCAGAGAAAGCTTTTGATTCTTTAGAGTGGCCCTTTCTGTATTTGACGCTGCGGAAGCTTGGTACTGCCGCTGGGTTTAACGCCCACATATCTCTCCTGTACTCAGACCCTACT
Organism: Calotriton arnoldi; assembly: GCA_963921515.1. Lineage (NCBI taxonomy): Eukaryota > Metazoa > Chordata > Amphibia > Caudata > Salamandridae > Calotriton > Calotriton arnoldi. The sequence continues at coordinate 26,698 of CAWUFW010020164.1, forward strand.
GCCATCATACGTGTCAGTGGCTCTCTTTCTGAGCCCTTCACCACATCCAGGAGCACCAGGCAGGGGTGTTCTCTATCGTCCCTATTGTTCATTATAGCTATGGACTCTCTGGTTCACCACCTCCAAGAACACAACATGCACCGAGGCCTTCACTTTAAACCTGCCCCACTCCTCATATCAATGTACGCTGATGAGATTTTATTATGTATTTGGTATCCCTCTTTTAATTTAGCCCCCATTGTGTGGAAAATCGTTCGTTTAGGCTGCCTTTCTGGTCTGCACAGTAATTGGGCGATGTCTGAACTCTTTCCCCTTACAGATGTCACTGGTCCTCCCCCTGCGGGTATCCCCTTAAATGCTGTGCAGATACTACTAAATATCTGGGCGTTATTTTGCACAGGGACAAAGACCAAGTGATTTGCCTTAACTACGGTTCTGCCATCGACAGACTAACAGTCCAAATTGAGCGCTGGATCTGGCTTCCCCTCTTCAAGGCTGGCCGTACAGACATTATTAAAATGGTTGTCGTCCCCGTTTTTAATTTTTTTTTTAAACGTATCCATTCCTCTGACAAACTCCTTTTTTGCCAACTTGCAAAGTCTCCTTTTAAAACTGATCTGGGCCGGTTGCAGAACTTGGATCGCTTGGGACACCCTTACTCTTTCATATGACCGGGATGGCTTTGCAGTCACTGATTTTCAAACATATTTCCTGGTTGCCCAGGGTCAATTTGCATACCATTGGTATCACAGGACGCCTGTATACCTTATGCTAAACCAAAACGTGATCTAACAGACCCAACACCCCTAACTGCCCTATTGCCGCAGGGTCTCAAACTAGAACCCTCAGAAACTGGTGAAAACTCAGTAGGGTTTGGGCTATTGTTTTTTATGCCCCCTAGAACTTCCCCTCTCACAAAACCCATTGCTGCTTCTTACACTTAAAACACTTGTTCAACGCACACTGACTAGACAACTCCCACACGGTCAGTGACTTATTTCCAGACCGCCATGTGCTATCCCATTCCGTGGACACCTGAATCGCTGATGCCACTTACATGGGTATGGTTATTTTCCGCCGACTACATGGTACATTATGATCCCATATCCCCTTCTACCCTCTCACCCCTGAAGACTTACCGCCCCTTACACTGTTAATAACCGACTCTGAGAGGTCTCATTTGGTAACTAAGCTCTACCACGTCCGCATTGCCCTCAGACGCAACTATGATGGTAGAGTTCGACAGCAATGGAAAAAAGATCTAGGCCATCCTATCTCTGACAAGGACTGGTCTTATTGGTGTGCACAAACTAAACTGATATCCCCAACCATTGTCATATGCTACTTGGCTTTCGATTTTTGCACCACTCCTGCTGATCTTGCCAAACTCGACCCCTCCAGGTCGTCCCTCTGTCCTAAATGCAGATTCCCAGAGGTGGACTTTTCCCACTTGACAAGGAATAGTCCAGCAATCGCCACATTCTGGTCTGACTTGTTTGATACCCTCTCCCACATAATTTCACTGAATCTAGATCCCTCCCCCTGTTAGCACATCTGGGTAATGTAACATCCGTCCCAAAGAAAGTCTGCAGATTAACAGCCATTGCTTTACTATTAGCATAGAGAGCGATTGCGGTTCGCTGGGGCAGTGCGATACACCCCACTACTAAGACCTGGCTTCAGAGCATGACATACTGTGACCTAACAAGGGAAGTTTATGCCACACTGCTGTTGTGTCCTGCGAGACACGTTCTAGTGTCTCGACAAGCACAGAGTTAGTAGCCACTCCCCTAAGGGAGTGGGCACACTGGCACCCCCACATGCATCCCTCACAGGCGTCACGAGTGACGTGAGCCTGCTAATAAAAGGGCCCGAGTGCACGTGCTCGTGGCCAGTTGAATAACGATAGCCACGGTGTCTGTCATTGGTCAGCATGTGGGCCTAGGGCCCACGACATAACAACTGCAACCCTCCACAGCTAAACCTAAAGATATTTGGCAACCCCTGCGTACTTATTTACTCTCTTTGGAGCCTGATCCCCCCGTTCCCCCCCCGCGCGAACTCAACACCTCGCTCTCACGCTGCCACGCCCTCTTTATATTCCACCAGCCAAGGCACCGTTGTATAGGGTCTCTGCTCCTTACTGTTGCTCGCCCTATCTATGACTGCAACCCCCTGCGATTGATGTTTTCTCAACTCTTATTGTACTTTTTACATACTACAATCTATGCTTTGTAATTGAGCCATGTCAATATTCCTTTTTTTTATATATTGCTATATGCCTCACTTTGTCCGGCTCATGTGTGTGGAAATGATAAATAAAGTTTGAAAAAAAAATACTGGTGTACTCTAGTGTCCACACGCTGCATATAGTCCATAAAGACTCCTGACCATTAAACATTAGTACATCCAGACAGGATCTCGGAGTCATTCTAATGACAGATTTATACTTTTTTTTATTTTTTTTTTATAATGCCTATTTTTATGATGTACTCACTATGTTGTGCTAACTTATTCACCTATACTCGACAGGAACAAGAAGACGACTTTGAGAACAATAGGCAAAATTGCATTTTGCTTGTGATGTGCTCCCTATCACCGAAAAAAGACCATTTTATTGAAACTTGTTTTGTAATTTGGCATCACTGCTATGTGGTGCTATAACCCTGCTGCCTTAGGGAGGCAGCTTGAGAATGTGCCTCTTCATGTACAGCCAGCGGCGTAGCATGGGTTGCCAGAGCCCGTGGCAAGGCAAGTATCCTACCGCATTCTTAGGGGCGTAAAATATTATTTTAAAATTTTGCGCCCCTAAGACTTTTGTGCCCGGGGCAACTGACACTCTGCCCCCCACACGCTACGCCACTGTGTACATCACTCTGACATCCCCATGTGTATGATTAGTAATATATATATTTTTTTTAAAGGACCAGAATAAATTTACTTTAGTGCATTGGGTGCTCTTAACTATGCTCAACCTCAAACCTTCCGAAACAGCAATCCTATCTCTTAACAGATAGTCCTGTGGACTAACCTTTCTAAAAGCCGTATTGTATGGGACAGGTAAGAATGTTGCAAATATCAAGCAAAACTCCCAGCAAGCTGGAAACCTGTGCCACGCATCCAGGCAGAAAAACGAACAACCTGCATATTCAACTGCATCTGAGCTTTGAAAATCAGCACAGTAAAAAAGATTAAAGGTACTTTTGGGTCATCTTTTCTTTCTTCGCCTTTAAATTGTACTGTGTTTGTCTCCTGATTACAGAAGGCACACGTCTCCGTTGAATATCATCCCTTGGGGCCCTACTGCTATATTGGGAATTCAAAACCATGACAAAACTAGAAAAAGCTAGCAAAAAATTAATCTTACCTTGCAACGTAATCTGGTGCTGGTGTAAAGCGCTCCAATGTACTCGGGCCGATTTCGCATTATATATAAAAAAAAAAACAAGATGCGGGAGGGTGGGAGGTTTGAAGAAACAGGATTGGGGTGGGTGGGAGAAGAAACAGGATTGGGGTGGGTGGGAGGGAGAAGAAACAGGATTGGGGTGGGTGGGAGGGAGAAGAAACAGGATTGGGGTGGGTGGGAGGGAGAAGAAACAGGATTGGGGTGGGTGGGAGGGAGAAGAAACAGGATTGGGGTGGGTGGGAGGGAGAAGAAACAGGATTGGGGTGGGTGGGAGGGAGAAGAAACAGGATTGGGGGTGGGTGGGAGGGAGAAGAAACAGGATTGGGGTGGGTGGGAGGGAGAAGAAACAGGATTGGGGTGGGTGGGAGGGAGAAGAAACAGGATTGGGGTGGGTGGGAGGGAGAAGAAACAGGATTGGGGTGGGAGGGAGGGAGAAGAAACAGGATTGGGGTGGGTGGGAGGGAGGGAGAAGAAACAGGATTGGGGTGGGTGGGAGGGAGGAGGATTGGGGTGGGTGGGAGGGAGAAGAAACAGGATTGGGGTGGGTGGGAGGGAGGGAGAAGAAACAGGATTTGGGTGGGAGGGAGAAGAAACAGGATTGGGGTGGGTGGGAGGGAGAAGAAACAGGATTGGGGTGGGTGGGAGGGAGAAGAAACAGGATTGGGGTGGGTGGGAGGGAGAAGAAACAGGATTGGGGTGGGTGGGAGGGAGAAGAAACAGGATTGGGGTGGGTGGGAGGGAGAAGAAACAGGATTGGGGTGGGTGGGAGGGAGAAGAAACAGGATTGGGGTGGGTGGGAGGGAGAAGAAACAGGATTGGGGTGGGTGTGAGGGAGAAGAAACAGGATTGGGGTGGGTGGGAGGGAGAAGAAACAGGATTGGGGTGGGTGGGAGGGAGAAGAAACAGGATTGGGGTTGGTGGGAGGGAGAAGAAACAGGATTGGGGTGGGTGGGAGGGAGAAAGAAACAGGATTGGGGTGGGTGGGAGGGAGAAGAAACAGGATTGGGGTGGGTGGGAGGGAGAAGAAACAGGATTGGGGTGGGTGGGAGGGAGAAGAAACAGGATTGGGGTGGGTGGGAGGGAGAAGAAACAGGATTGGGGTGGGTGGGAGGGAGAAGAAACAGGATTGGGGTGGGAGGGAGGGAGAAGAAACAGGATTGGGGTGGGAGGGAGGGAGAAGAAACAGGATTGGGGTGGGAGGGAGGGAGAAGAAACAGGATTGGGGTGGGTGGGAGGGAGGGAGGGAGAAGAAACAGGATTGGGGTGGGTGGGAGGGAGGGAGGAGGATTGGGGTGGGTGGGAGGGAGGGAGAAGAAACAGGATTGGGGTGGGTGGGAGTGAGGGAGAAAGAAGAAACAGGATTGGGGTGGGTGGGAGTGAGGGAGAAGAAACAGGATTGGGGTGGGTGGGAGTGAGGGAGAAGAAACAGGATTGGGGTGGGTGGGAGGGAGCAGAAACTGGATTGGGGTGGGTGGGAGGGAGCAGAAACTGGATTGGGGTGGGTGGGAGGGAGCAGAAACTGGATTGGGGTGGGAGGGAGAAGAAACTGGATTGGGGTGGGTGGGAGGGAGGGAGGGAGAAGAAACTGGATTGGGGTGGGTGGGAGGGAGGGAGAAGAAACAGGATTGGGGTGGGTTGGAGGGAGAAGAAACAGGATTGGGGTGGGTGGGAGGGAGAAGAAACAGGATTGGGGTGGGTGGGAGGGAGAAGAACCAGGATTGGGGTGGGTGGGAGGGAGAAGAACCAGGATTGGGGTGGGAGGGAGGGAGAAGAAACAGGATTGGGGTGGGTGGGAGGGAGAAGAAACAGGATTGGGGTGGGTGGGAGGGAGAAGAAACAGGATTGGGGTGGGTGGGAGGGAGAAGAAACAGGATTGGGGTGGGAGGGAGGGAGAAGAAACAGGATTGGGGTGGGTGGGAGGGAGGGAGAAGAAACAGGATTGGGGTGGGTGGGAGGGAGGAGGATTGGGGTGGGTGGGAGGGAGAAGAAACAGGATTGGGGTGGGTGGGAGGGAGAAGAAACAGGATTGGGGTGGGAGGGAGAAGAAACAGGATTGGGGTGGGTGGGAGGGAGAAGAAACAGGATTGGGGTGGGTGGGAGGGAGAAGAAACAGGATTGGGGTGGGTGGGAGGGAGAAGAAACAGGATTGGGGTGGGTGGGAGGGAGAAGAAACAGGATTGGGGTGGGTGGGAGGTTTGAAGAAACAGGATTGGGGTGGGTGGGAGAAGAAACAGGATTGGGGTGGGTGGGAGGGAGAAGAAACAGGATTGGGGTGGGTGGGAGGGAGAAGAAACAGGATTGGGGTGGGTGGGAGGGAGAAGAAACAGGATTGGGGTGGGTGGGAGGGAGAAGAAACAGGATTGGGGTGGGTGGGAGGGAGAAGAAACAGGATTGGGGTGGGTGGGAGGGAGGGAGGGAGAAGAAACATGATTGGGGTGGGTGGGAGGGAGAAGAAACCTGATTGGGGTGGGTGGGAAGGAGAAGAAACAGGATTGGGGTGGGTGGGAGGGAGAAGAAACAGGATTGGGGTGGGTGGGAGGGAGAAGAAACAGGATTGGGGTGGGTGGGAGGGAGAAGAAACAGGATTGGGGTGGGTGGGAGGGAGAAGAAACAGGATTGGGGTGGGTGGGAGGGAGAAGAAACAGGATTGGGGTGGGTGGGAGGGAGAAGAAACAGGATTGGGGTGGGAGGGAGGGAGAAGAAACAGGATTGGGGTGGGAGGGAGGGAGAAGAAACAGGATTGGGGTGGGTGGGAGGGAGGGAGAAAAACAGGATTGGGGGTGGGTGGGAGGGAGGAGGATTGGGGTGGGTGGGAGGGAGAAGAAACAGGATTGGGGTGGTTGGGAGGGAGAAGAAACAGGATTGGGGTGGGTGGGAGGGAGAAGAAACAGGATTGGGGTGGGTGGGAGGGAGAAGAAACAGGATTGGGGTGGGTGGGAGGGAGAAGAAACAGGATTGGGGTGGGTGGGAGGGAGAAGAAACAGGATTGGGGTGGGTGGGAGGGAGAAGAAACAGGATTGGGGTGGGTGGGAGGGAGAAGAAACAGGATTGGGGTGGGTGGGAGGGAGGGAGAAGAAACAGGATTGGGGTGGGTGGGAGGGAGGGAGAAGAAACAGGATTGGGGTGGGTGGGAGGGAGAAGAAACAGGATTGGGGTGGGTGTGAGGGAGAAGAAACAGGATTGGGGTGGGTGTGAGGGAGAAGAAACAGGATTGGGGTGGGTGGGAGGGAGAAGAAACAGGATTGGGGTGGGTGGGAGGGAGAAGAAACAGGATTGGGGTGGGTGGGAGGGAGAAGAAACAGGATTGGGGTGGGTGGGAGGGAGAAGAAACAGGATTGGGGTGGGTGGGAGGGAGGGAGAAGAAACAGGATTGGGGTGGGTGGGAGGGAGAAGAAACAGGATGTGGGTGGGAGGGAGAAGAAACAGGATTGGGGTGGGTGGGAGGGAGAAGAAACAGGATTGGGGTGGGTGGGAGGGAGAAGAAACAGGATTGGGGTGGGTGGGAGGGAGAAGAAACAGGATTGGGGTGGGTGGGAGAAGAAACAGGATTGGGGTGGGTGGGAGGGAGAAGAAACAGGATTGGGGTGGGAGGGAGGGAGAAGAAACAGGATTGGGGTGGGTGGGAGTGAGGGAGAAAGAAGAAACAGGATTGGGGTGGGTGGGAGTGAGGGAGAAGAAACAGGATTGGGGTGGGTGGGAGTGAGGGAGAAGAAACAGGATTGGGGTGGGTGGGAGTGAGGAGAAGAAACAGGATTGGGGTGGGTGGGAGGGAGCAGAAACTGGATTGGGGTGGGTGGGAGGGAGCAGAAACTGGATTGGGGTGGGTGGGAGGGAGCAGAAACTGGATTGGGGTGGGTGGGAGGGAGCAGAAACTGGATTGGGGTGGGTGGGAGGGAGAAGAAACTGGATTGGGGTGGGTGGGTGGGAGGGAGAAAAACAGGATTGGGGTGGGTGAGAGGGAGAAAAAACAGGATTGGGGTGGGTGGGAGGGAGGGAGAAGAAACAGCATTGGGGTGGGTGGGAGGTGGAAGAAACTGGTGGAAGTAAGGAGAAGGTTATAAAGTACTATAATGTGGCCAGCGTTGACAGCATCATAGCGCTTTCCTCCCAAGAAACAGTACCTGAATCACAGCGTGAACAGCCGATGGACAGTGGAGTACCAATAATTAAAGTTAATTAATCTGTGCTTGGTCAATGCGCCACCGAAAGAAAAGGAAGTGACGCATGGCAAGCAGTGCCCAACTAGAAGGTAGCAAAGAAGAGTGTCAATGATGCAAACAAATAAGTAATTGGCAGGTTCCAAACCCATTATAGAACAGAAAATTCTTGCAAGCAAGAGTGCATGCTCACACAGGCTCAACCTACTTAGGATCCAGCATAGGCAGAAAATCTGTTATGACCATGCAGAAAAGGCAGATTTCCTACAGTTGCTTTAATACTATGTCCATTTCTTAATTACCGAATACATTTTACTACATAGTTTAGCATGAAATTAAAACACTTTCCACAAAGGCTACAATGCACATATGCACTTCCTTTCCATCCATCCGATAGTATCTAAAGCATAAGCGTCCTCTCTCTCACTCCTTTTCACTTGACAACACTAAAAAGCACAGAAACAAAAACACAAAAGCACAAGTATAGGTCTCATGCACATCAAAACACCGACCATATAAGGTAAAAGACAGAAATACATTTAGGGCACAAGTCGGGGAAGAAGTGGGTGAAGGGGACCCCTCCACTACTTTTAAAGTGGGAGCTCAGTCCACCGTAGCTATAGCGTGAGAGTGGCTTGAAAATCGTTTAGAGTACTTTTCAAGATTTCCGGTGCCTCCTTGCTTATGCACAACCACTGCTTCGTTTTCCATAGGAAAACAATGTATACAATTTGTATAGACTTGCAGTGTGGCATCAAGGTTGCCTTATCTTTGTGAATGGCTGGGGGCTATGTTTGCAGCTCCTTAATAGGGTGGAAACTGCCCGTCTTTCAAATGTTCGTCCCTTAACCATACTGGCATATGATGTTTTTGTGATCTGATAATGTTTACAAACAACAATTGAAAACAAAAGCATTAACACCACTACTTAGACGCCTTTTGTTTTTTCCTGTGAAAAATAGCCATTTTTTTTTACCTATCAAGTCCCAGACTCTTGATTTAAAATGCTGCCACTAAGCTGACGTACCCCTTCACGTGTGGAAAAACAACAAGTAATTTACAAAAAGTAAAATTCTTTGACATTTCGCTCGTGGAGTTAGAAGGCTACTTCAGAGCACTGATAAAATAAGAAATCCAAACAAGGTCACATTTTTTAATGACTCACAAATTAATTTCTTTGTCACCCCGAAACCAATTTCATACGTCAAATACAAATTGGGGATGTTTCATAAATCAGTACTTAATTTATGTTTCATTACATGACAGGTGTGTTCATTATTTCATAATAAACTAATGCTTAAATGTTTATAAAAGACACACAATTGATGGACGGAATGCAGAAGAAATCAAAACATTCACCCCCAGTCAAGAGATCTGGGTTAAATCCATCATTCTTTTGCTCACCATGCCACCCCAGTTTAGACCTGGCCATATGCAAATCAGTCTTGACCCTGTGCCTCATGGGAACAGTCCAGACCGAACTGTCAAGCCAGGTCCTCCCTGGACCGGAAACAAGCATCCTAGGACCGGTTTTGGGGTTTATAAATGCATGAATTATTTTGAACTACAGGTTTCTGTATTGCGACGCTCATTCGCCACAATACATTCGGAGTGCAGGTAGATACACGTGTACATGTTGTTTAGATATAAATACATACATTGTATATGTATATTTGCATTAATATATTAGATATATCAAAATACTTCAGATCTGATGGTAACATAGGGTCATTCACTTTAAAGTGAGGGATCTGATATGCCTATGACATCACTATATGTGATTGCAATGCTTATTCATCCCCTACTGTTTTTTAGGGCATGTACCTTGCATATGTTAATCTTCCATCCACATCATTACCACGTAGTAGGGTGCTACCTGTCTGCAAAGGAGCTTTGGCGCCTTGTCGGATGTATAAAGGGCTATGACGTAAATACAATATTATTTATTTATGATCCTTTGATTTATCTTTATAGTCCTTTCTTGCTGGTAATCTGCTTTTTGTTAAACTCAATAAAATGTATTAAAAAATATAATAAACATATTAGTTTTGTCAATGACTACTGTAATCAGTTTACACTGGAGCTAAACAGTTCTCATTCGCTTTCTTCTTTCTGGAAGGATGGGTGTTGAGGTTGGTGGGTATCACAGGCTTTCTCCTGACTGGACTTATAGTGCTGCTATTTATTTTTTAGGGTTGGGCTTGCGAGAGCATGCGCTAGCGCATGCATCTCACTTGCAAGACACTATTATATACAAAAAGGACTTTGATCCCGCCCATTGCTTACCATTTGTCTGCTTCTCTGTCACTCTTCTTTGCAGCGTCCCTAACTGGCCAGTGCAGCCGAAACGTCACTTACGATCATGTTTATGTAGCAAGGACCAAGCACAGATTTCTTCATGTTAATCAGTGCCCGTCTGCTGTTCCTGGTGTGATTGAGGTACTACCCCCCTCCCCACCCCCTTTCCTGCCTGCTGCTGCCTCCATAGTTTTGTTCTTGTTTTCTTTCTCCATACCCACCCAAATTCTGTTTCTTCTCTCCCCTCGTGCCCGTTTCTTCTCCCCCTTGTCTCTGTTAATTCTCCCTCTCCCAACTGAAGCGCTGACCGCATCATAGCGCTTTGATTTTTCCCCCCCAGATGGGTTGTGCTGAGGTGACACAGGAAGAAATGAGTGTTTTAGAGACCATGATTGATCATATGTATTGCTGCGACTGCGGGCTCAATTATACAGCCGTAAGGAGGCTATCAGCCCCGCAATACAAAAGCATCTCCTGCAGTCCCTCTGCTTTATGTCAGCAATCACCCTAGATACTTTTAACAAACCTGGAAACGAGATCTGCTGTACAGCTGAGTAAAGCCGTACATGTGAATGTTGAGGCCTGCAAAAAATAGTATGGAAACAATTCAACACTTCAAAATACGACAGACAGCAGTAGTAGCCTCTGCAGAGCGGCACAGAAGAAATCTCCGCACAAACTAGAGAGTACATGACAGGTTGCCATAGCTTTGTGATTTAAGATGACCAGAACGTTTCAATCCAGTTTCAGACAGGGTCAGCCCCAGTTTAACAGTGCAGGCCATGAGCTGCAGTGAGGGCTGTCCTTCCTCCATAGCAGCCATAAGCAGAAGAGCTTGCAGAGGTGCCATCCCTCACAGTATTTCCTTCTACCTCATGTCCATTCACTTCTCTCTGGCTCTGCTCTCTTCTCTGCCGTTATCTCCTGGTTCTGAATGATGTTAGTGTGCACTCATAGCTCCCAAGTTTTCAGATGGCTTATGTGTGACATTTCTATTGTTTCAGTATGTCAATGAGTGACATTCTACTGCTAAATGTGTGACACTTCGGGGGACACTTCCTTGTGAGTAAATCAAAGCAATGACTAGTATCTGAGTGCCTGTGAGTGTTTTATTATTGTATCCAGACATATAACACAATAATCAACAAACCCTAAAACAATCATGGCCTGTTTGTGTACCAATGCTCGTATACAGTAGCAGATTTAAGGGTAATAAAAAAGATTTTGCTGTCATTTGGAATTAAAAAGGTTTAAATTCTGAAGATATGAGACTGTGAATTAAACATTATTAAGGTCTGTAGAAGGCGAGTGGTCTTCAGAGTGCTTCATTCACTCACGCTCTCCCCTTCACATCACTTTCTCTGCAATTCCTCACATTTATCGACTTACTTTCCTTCTCTCCCCACATTTTTTAGAAATTCTCCCTATATTCTCTCACACACAATCTACTTCCTCTTCATCACTGTCTTTATGTTCCGTCCTTCAGCATGTACCTACCGGTGTCCAGCCACAGAATCTGTAATCTGTGATTTCAACTCACCTATCAACCTTTAATTCCAGATGAGGTGTGGGGGGCACTCAACCCAACTTTGTGGGAGAAAGTATGTAAATGCACAGAGATAGTTCCTGGTCACTCTGTACATTTAATTATTTTCTTCCACGAAATGTCTGGATGATCCCGGTACCAGACTGGCCGATAGGAAGAGACATACATTAGGTCTCTATTTAGGGCAGAACAACGCTCAAGAGAACACTGGGCCAGATTAAGTTGACATGTGAGGAGAGGGTAGGAGGCAGCCCCTCTCTGATAAAGTGTAAAGTAAATGTGCGCCACATTTACTGTAAACAAGCTGGCTCAGGCAGAGAGTTGGTATCCATAGCAACAATTCACCTTCTGCTCCACCTTGGCCCGGCTCTGACAGTTCTGCGCCGCACAAACAGAAGTGCACTGGGCTCTCTGGGCCTAGAGCTACAGCGCCTTGTACAGAGGAACTTTTCATTATTAGGTATCATAACGCATTTTAATGCAGTGATGCGAATACTAGCATTAAAATGTGTTATACTAACCAGTGATGCGTTGCACTTGGCAGGGCTGTGCACTGCCAGAAAAGTAGTGAGACATATGCTCCGCTGTTAGCATTATTTTCCGATTTAAATTATTCCATGCACAATTAAGTTTCCTGCCTGTCACCAAAGAAGATCTGTGTGGTTTGTTGCTGTGAATGAGTCCCCAACTGTGCACCTCTCTACTTTTTTAGTCATGCACTTACATTCTTGTGGTGTAATGGCCAGAGCTGCCGACTTTGGAACTGGGGAACCAGATTCTAATCTCAGCATCGGCTGAACATTTTATGATTCTAGGCAAATCACTTAATCTCCCCATGCTAGGGTGCACGCAATCTGCAGTAATGTTTTCCAATGTGATTGAGGTAGCGTATTAATGCTTCACCTGGTTAGTGTGACGTCTTCGCCAGTCTGGGAGCATGTAACAGACCTCGCCACACACGGAGCTCTGGTTTGCACGTCTTTATTCTTCAGCATTCAACTGTTAACTGAACGCACTGCGGCACAAACTTTATCAACTACACCCAACAGATTACGTAATATTGTAAGGAGTCTGCTGAGAACCTCTAGGGGCCTCATACGCACAAACACAGAACACGACAGCTAGCATCAACAACAAACATTTACAAAGTCAATAGGTTTACAGTGGTAGCCAATAGATGAGACCTATTGGCTTTGCCATTGCTCGTTTGTAATTGTATGCACTACAGAGACTACAAATCAAATACCGTTGTCAACGGAATAGGATTTGCGACTCAAATAATGACACAATTTGCATTTTTGTACGACTGCAGTCTGTATTATTTTTCTTGGGTGTCGCACGGTAAAAGCGGGTCTATATATTGTTGCCGTTCGTCTGATGGAAAAGTTAGCATTTTTATTAATGGTATACTGTAATATTTTGAAAAACGAGAGGGTGTTACTACGGTGCCTCGCGTGATCATAGTCTTTCTACTCTTTTTACTCTTCGCGGATACCGCGCAGGCTTGAATCTCTTCCGTAGATAACAGCTCTATTGGGATGGCTGGTTGGCGACTGCCGCTGCTGCTGCAAGTGACAGCGCTGAGCTGCGTTCTTGTCGCTTCACTGAGCTGGGGTAGCAGCTGGGCATGGCTACGCTTTCCGCTGCTGCTGGCCTTCATGGCACTGTCCACGTTGGGGTTCTCGTGCACAGCCGCTCCACGGAAGGGTCTTCGGCGAGTATGCGTGCTAGTGCTCGGTGACCTGGGCCGTAGCCCACGTATGACGTACCACGCACTTAGCCTAGCGCGCTGGGGCTATGCTGTCAATCTCCTTGGCTTCCGGGGTAAGCTAAGGCTGTTCTTTAACGTGACGTGTAACAGTGCTTTAAATGAGGCCGGTACTCACAGGTAGTCAGTACCGGCACTTCTTATTTTTATCCCTTCAAGTATCGGCACTTCTCTACCGCCACGGAGAATACCGGTACTCCTGTCCGATATATAATGTTTATTGCTACTAATGGTGGGGCTGTCAGCGTGGAGCCTGCCTCCAGTATACTCTGATACCAAGCTGTAGCCCTGTGCTGAGTCCCTGTTCAGCAGCAGCTCATTTGCATTATGTCTTGAACGTGGGGGGTGTTGAGAATTTCACCTCCACGCTGAGTTGACATAGCAGTGTCCATTCAGACTCTGCTCTGTCAATCACATTCACACCAGCGTGTGCATTTGTGCACACGCTGGAATGAAGGCAACCCACTGAGAGCGGGAATTAAGGAAGTAATGGTAGGTAAGGATTGACTTTTATATTACCTGAGCTTTTTGTGTGAGTGTTTGACTGATTGTTAGTGCTTAACTGCTTGTGTGCCCGTTTGTGTGTAAACGAAAGAGGAAGAGAGAATCTGGATACTCTCAGAAGGTGTTTTGAAGGAAGTGTGTGGATTGCTTTGCATGTGGATGTGTGCTTGTGAGTGTGTGTGCCCACGAGCATATGAGTATTGAGCCCAATGCATATAAGTAACCAGGGCCACTGGAATTATGGGACAGGAGAGGGACAAATTATGGGGCTGGGTTGACTAAATTATGCAGCAATAAAAGGAAAATTATGAGATGTAATGTAGTACATTTTCTGTTCGTATTACTTCATCAGTCTGTCATTTTTAGGTCTCGCCTACGCAGCGCGCATTCGCTGCATAGGAGACCTTTAGCCGTCGTTCAGCTCTTTTTTGAAGCACATACTCGTGCTTGTGGCGGCATACACCTTGCGGGAGCGCGCAGGGGCGCGCCACAAGCACGAGTGTGTGCTTCGAAAAAGAGCAGACTGCTCTCCCAAGCGCGCGCGCCTCACTCCGCCTCTCCGTCTTGCTTGCGCTTCTTATTGTTGGGTTTCTCTGGTAGGATTCGCGCATGTTTGGGCGTCTTTCGAAGGCTAATCCTGCTTGTTTTACATGAATCTCGCCTTCCATCAGCATATCCGAATTCTGGGATCAGTGACTCAGCCCGCCGTCTCTTCTGCCAGAAAGAGAGCGCACAGTCCCCTCAAAGTATCCCCACTGAACATGGAGACTGTTCTGCGCTGCTCCGCTGTTCCCACTACCTGGCGTCCACATTTCCTTTCTGCAGACTCTTCGTTCTTCGGGTCCTCACTCTCGGCTAATACAGTCCAACTTTCACGAACCGCTTTTTCAGCAGCTGTGAAATCTGCCCTCTGCGGGTTTCCTTTTACATGCAATTTTATAATGACTTAAATGATCTCACTCCAGACTGCTGTTCACCCCTCTCTGTGCGCCTAACCCCATCCCACCGCTTCAGAGCAGAGAGAGCCCTGCCAAACATGGACTCTGGACACAATTACCAGGGAGAGGGTAATCGCGCACCTCTTAACTACATCGTCGTCATTCAGTTCCTCTCTCTCCTCTTCTGGAAATGCAGCCTTCAGAACTTCAATCCGAACAGTATAAAAAAAACTCAAACTAAAGTTAATCTATCATCCTGCTACAAAGGAGATAAATCATTCAATGTTTTAAAACAGAAAACAATTCAAAACACACAAATGCAATATCGCCGTTTAAAAAGCAAATGCTTTCTTTGGAAATAAAAGGAGTTTTTAATACCTTTATTAAGTAAAGCGTCGCAATACTTTTTTTATCGCCCGCAACTTGTTTTTCGCTTTACCCTTGCCTGTCTCATTAAACTCGTGCTTCAATCCACAAACATCAATTCAGTGACACGTACACCCAGGGCTTTAGTAATATAAATCGGACACTTAAACAGGTGTCTTTCAGGCCCTGTATTCATGTTAACTTTTCATTCAAAAACACTCATCTAATTGTGAACGATGGGTGTAAAAACATTAAGGTGATCTATGTTGTTGCTGCTTATATTTCACAAGCTTTGCTTAATCTTGCATTCCCTACGAGTGTTTGATTTTTCCCGGATGTTGTATTACTTTTTTTTTTTCAGGCAGCACATTACTCTTTCCTAGTGCATAATTTGAATTCAGTCATAGCCAGGTGTTCATAACTGGCACAAATGAGCTGTGGAAGTCAGTGCCTGTAGGTCAAAAGGGTGTTCAGAATACGTAGCCTTTTAATCCTTGGCCTCTCAGCAAATAGCACAGCGCAGTGATCACTTGTGCCAGATGCAGTTGGGATTCTGTGCAAATACGTGGGCAGAGTGGTGCTCGTTTTTAGTGTATATGTTTAAGCCACGCTCCTTTCAGGGACTCCCCACTTTTTTCAGCCTACTTAAAGCCCCTTGTACACCATATTACACAACGTGAGATACGCGTAAAGTGCATGTCCATCTCGCAGGTACCGTAACAATTGTTAATGAGCCTATCACAACAGGGTGAAAAAAAAATTCGCCCACCTATCTATTAACCCGTTCAGCCACCTGTCCACCCACCCACCCATTCAACAGTCAATTCAGCCATCTATTATGTGTCTGCTTATCCATCCATCCATTCATTATTTCATCCATAGGTTTATTTATGTAGCCACCATTTACTATTTTCATCAATTTTTCCAGCCAGCCAACCTACTACTCTGCAGTGCAATCCTACAAAGTGTAATATTTGTTTATGGTAAGGTCGCGCTTAGGCGTTTCAATAATATATAGTTTTACGTCCGCTATACCAGCTATTTAAAGAATGCAAATATTTGCATACGTTTTCTCCTGTTTTAAACTTATCATTGCAAAACGTGCAAAAAGCCCTGCAAATATGACGTAATACAAGCAAACAAAACTTGAATGCTTGGGAAGTAGCGTTGTGTTTCTGTGTCAAGCTTAGCATCCCTACATTTAGACCACTTCACTCACTCTCTGACAAAAGAACATTCACAGATACTGGTCACAACAAACATACCATTCTGTAGGACTATATAAATTATCTTTTTGTTCGAAAATAGCTGTCTCCTAGATTAACACATTTACAGACTAAATCTATCAATGTTTTAAAAAAAAAAAAATTAGAAACATAAATGCAACGTTGCCGTTTAGCAAGCAAATACTTTATTTGGAAATAAAAGAAATTAAAATCCCCTTATGTTGCACGTCGGAATACTGTTTTTCTCACCTTCGACTTGTTTTTAGCGTCACTCTTGCCTGTTTTTAGCCAAAAAAAGGACTTTTTTGGCTTATTTGTCTTGACGTTTTGTTACCTGCTTCACTAGGCTTTGAAGTCAGCAAGTGAAGTAAACGCACTTCCCTCAGTGCAACACGTGGTTTTAACACATAGTTCAGTGAAATCCATGTAAAACAAGCATTGGCATAGCCAATAGGTCTCGCCTTTGGGACCTTATAAGTATTTAGTTATGCAGCACAATATCCTTGGTGCAACAACATCAAGTGTTGCATGGCTAAACACTTATACAGTCCCAAAGGCGAGACCTATTGGCTATGCAAATGCTTGTTAGCTTTTGCCTGCACAGCGCTTGCGAAATCTATTGTTTTTAATATAAACTTAAAAGGGGCGGTCATCCCGCCCCCTCTTTTTCCTGGCTTTTTATTGGTTCCTGTGCTTGCCACTTACTTTTTCTTCATTTTAATTGGCTGTAGCATTTTTCCTGCATTTACCTATGCTTGTTCCTCCTCTGCTTCTCTTATCAGTTTCCTGTAGCCGAAATACTGTTTACATCCGCTTTGATGGAACTATTTTTTTCACAAAGTTTTGCCTCTTTCTGCTTTTTTGTTTTGCAGCAGATTTATGTAGTGCAACTTGGGAGAGATTAAATGATTTGCCCAGAATCACAGGATGTTGCGCTGCAGAGACTTGAACCAGATCCCCCAGCTCTCTAGGCAGTAGTTCTGTCCACTGCGCCACATCCCCTCCACTCCTGTGATGCTTGTTTTATTTGCCAAAGAAGCACGCCATCTGCACTCCCACTCTTGGCTGTGCTTTTGTACTTTGAGTCATGCACCCCCCTACTTATTTTCCCCTTTATTGATCCCCCTCCTTTGTGGTTGTTTACCACCCCCTCCTGCTGTTTATTTTTTTGCACACTTTTATACAGCACAAACTCGACCCAAAGGTATTGGAGCGCTTTACAGGTTGCATTACAGATGGACATGGCGCACAGGAGTCAGCGGGGAGAGGCTGGGGGACCCGAGTGAGGCACCGATGACAGCTCTTGGCTGACATCCCTGAGGGGACGGCAAATGAGGGCTCTGCTGCCTTCTATTCATCAGAGCCATAAAAAGTGGCATGGCTGCAGAGAGCTCATGGAATAAGTCTGGTCATGGTGCTATCCTCTTGCACGACTTGCGTGGGAAAATACCACATAATAACAATAACACCGTGCAGTATTTATCTTAGTGCCGGCGCAGGAGTGTGCGATTATCTTCTACCAGCTATGGCCCTTGTTCAAGCAGAGTCTATTCATATAAACACGGCATATTCTGCCAGAGAGAGCGGCATCAGAAGCCACAGCCCAACAGTTCTCCATTGCTATTTCAGTCACATGAGGGCCTTCCTATCAAACACAAACTGCACTACAATCTTCTTCCTCAGAGATAGACTGCAGTCAGCTACACAGCTGAGCGGCAACGAGAGTGGGAACTGCGAGCCAAAGATATTTTCTAATCTAAATCTTTTATGCATGCTTTCTGTTTCACTTTCCAATATTTTCAGGACATTGTGTCTACCATGAATGCATGCACCCATGTAATTTTCCATAAACTGTGTTTGCCAGACAAACTGCTCATCTCTCTTGCTACCTTGTTCAGCGCACAATTATATTCAGTCACACATACAATATCCTGTCTGAGGTGCACACACAGTGTACAATGCAAATGCTACAATTAATGCGCTGTCCTCTGAACTGAATGAAAATTCTGTCTGAAGTGGCCATCAAGCGCAACTAAATTATTCAGTGCTCTAAAGAGATCAAACTTTTTAAAAGTTACTAAAAATTTAGTGGCACGTGTTGCTGTGCAGTTGAAGGTGCTTTTCAAAGCTGGACTGGTCACCTTTCTGTTCCTTATTGCTATATAAATAGGATGTTGAGCCCCCGAGACTCGAACCGGGATCCCCAGCTCACCAACCAGCAGCTCTGGCCGCTGCATCACATCCTCTCCACTCCCGTGATACTTGTCAGGGAGCTCTTTCCTTCGCCCCAGACGGTGATTGATAAAAACAGCTTATTATTCATCACACAGGCGAAACCAATGCTTGTTACACTTGTTAACACTTTCTGGGCATAGGTTGCACCTCAGTTTAACACCTGAACATAGGAGTAAGCAACAGAAAGGTGAGACGTCAACCTTTGCAAAGGACCTTCCACTGCGTAGCAACACGTATTGCTGCGATTTTTCTAACTTTTGAACTGCTTGAGATAGAAACATTATTTTTTTGTTAAAATCTGCAGATTATGCAGCAGATGATGGATTATGTGGCAAAAGCGGCAAATCCATAATTATGCGAAATGGAATTGCATAATTCCATTTCCCTGATAACAGTGTGGCATCAAGAAGTTGCACTAGGTAAACAAGTATTGACAAAGCCATTAGGTGTCGCCTTGGTCAAGCTGGTGCAATCGTTAGTTCAAAAAAGTATATTGCAATTATATGAAACAAAAAAAGAAAACCTGCATCCTATATGTGGTGATTATAAGCATGCAAAAATATATTTAAATAAGAAAGGCTTTACCATTTCATATAATTTAGTAGTACCAGTGTGCCCTATCAGGCAGGTGACTTAGAATTGGTTTAGAACCCCATTTTAGTCTTAATACACATCACACAGAGGTATGATTCTTATTTGTGCAAGGACAAGCTACTATTGACTCTCAATTACTGTAACCCGAAAACATATTTTAAACTCAAACAATGACTGAAAAAATGGATAAAAAGTGGAAAGAAAAAAAGCATTGCCACAGTATAGTACTGGCCCACCAGCCTGGCACTAAAATGCTCTTTTTAAGGCAAATTTGCCCATGTGATCAGGAAAAATGCCGTCACTCACAGTGCCAGATGGCCAGTGGCCTTCATTGGCTGACCCTTTACCCCATGCTATTTATTGTGGTGAGTGGGAGCAGAATGTGAATGATAGTTGAACAGACCGTGGATGAAGAGGGTTGAGTAAAAGCCCCCCAACATGGGTATATATTTTATATTTATGTATGTATTTTAAATTTACAAGGCTGAAAAGAGAGCCAAAAGTGCCTAAAAATAAAAAGGGGTTAGCTGGACTTCCTTTTCGGGCAGGAGCTGAAAAAGGATTGATCTGTGACGTTTTTGCTGCTATTATTGTTTTCTGTTGTCTTAAGCTAAGGTGAGAGAGAATTAGGGGCCCGTGTGTGTGTAGGGTGGGGAGCGGGAAGGGTACAGCAATTAATAGAATCTGCCATCGCTGCATGAAATGCGTCGAAGGGGTTCAGTACGTTGTAAGGTAAGGGGTCTGTGCTTTATATTGTCATTGTACAGATCTCTAATACGAGCAATGGATGAATTGGGTATATTTTTCCGAGACATGTCCAGCAAGCAGAGAGACTTGCAGAATCCATCCATTGTACCCAGTTAGTTATTTTCTTAGGCAGCCCGTTCGCTCTGGACAACACACCCCTGTTAGATCACTAACCTGAAACAAAAATATTACATTTTTGTGGGTTGTGTGCCGAAATTCCTTCTGTGCCTGAAGACGCCATGACTCAGTCTTAGTTATTTGAGGTCTCAAACATATTTGGCAAGGTATAAGCTGAAATTAATGCTAATTAATTGCAGGTCTCTTAGCAAACACAAGATCGAAATTCACTACTGTATTTTAGATAACCATCTTGATGACTTATTCCTCACGGAAACTTGGTTGAATGAGGTCTGCTCCTGAGATATTGGAAGCCCTCCCACAGGATTATGGCATCCTTAGACTGGATCGCCAGATTAAACGCGGGGGAGGAATAGCCATAGTCTATAAATTATCTTTACAATGTACTTTGGATATTGCCAACATAGATAAAAGTGAAGCAGCCTTTTTTTCAATGACAGCAGCTGGTAATCACACTGTGAAAGGTTTTTTGATTTATCAACCTCCTGGTCCTGCCACCAACTTTACGTCCAGCTTAGTGGAGCAAATTATACAACCTGTACTGCGCTATAAGAAACTGATAGTTTTAGGGGATTTTAATTTAAACTTTGATTGCCAAACTAACGATGAAGCCCAATCTCTATGGCAGGAACTAGCTGCCCTTCAGCTAATACTTAAATCCACTCTCCCTACACACCAACAAGGGCATGTATTAGACCCTATTTTCACTAATTGTGTAGAGCTAGAAATTGAACCCCCAACCGCAGTTCCGTGGTCCGACCACCATCTCGTTGCTTTCTCTATTCCTTTAGCTAATATCCCCTCTATAGCTACGAAAGGATTTTGCTCTTCACATAGAAGATGGTCCAGATTTACCCTGGCAAGCTTTATTCATGCACTCCAGCAGTGTCGCCCTCCACTGGGAAAGGATATTAATGTGGCATGTAGCTCCGTGGATAGGTGGATTACGGAAGCTTTGGATACGGTGGCCCCTTGGACCTCCAGCGTTCCATGCAGACGGACTAAATCTGTACCATGGTTCAATGAAGCACTGCGATCAGCAAAAAAATCTTGTAAGCGCCTGGAGCGCATATGGAGGAGTGATTTTTCAGACCACAATAAGACTACCTATAAACTGAATTTAATGTATTATCATTCCCTCATCAAAAAAAACCCCGTGTTGCCTACTATAAGGAAAGAATAGAGCAGGCTGATAGCTCTTGTAAATAATTATTTTCCATTCTTAAAGATCTATCCTCACTTGCAAGAACTGAGACTCCTGTGACAAGCTCATCTGAGTCGTGTAATCGAATTACAGATTACTTTGCTGAGAAGGTAGCCAAAATATATGATACCTTTCCTGATGAGGCTCGCAATAGGATGCTCTGCCAATTCGAGAGGACCACGGTGGACGTGACCAACTGCCTCTCTAAATTTGACCCACCCTCACTTGTAGATGTTATGTTAGGTTATGTTAAACGCGCAACAGCTACTCCGAGGAGTGTCCCGGCGCGAATCCAAGAGGAGTCCCTGAACTACACCACCCTCATTTACGGAAACAGGTAAGTTTTTAAAAGTTTCTTGAAAGCTAACGGATCATGAGTATTGCGCAGTGAAAACGGAAGGGCATTCCAAGCCTGGGCCGCCTTAACAGCCAGGGAGCAACCGCCCATCTTGTGACGGGTGAAGCGGGGCACCCTAGCTTGAAGGAGGGCTGAAGAGCGCAGTTGTCTCAGCGGGACATAAAAGGAGAACCGCTTCTGTAAATAGGCAGGCCCACGACCATAGAGGGCTCGGTGAGCAATGACCAGGGATTTTAATTTAACCCGATCCGCCACGAGGAGCCAGTGGAGTACGCGGAGATGTTCCCGCACGCTGCACTTCTTAGCGATTCCCAAGAGAAGCCTGGCGGCCGCATTCTGAATGACCTGGAGTCTATTCAGAGAATATCCAGGGATGCCTATGTACAACGCATTAGCGTAGTCCAATCGGGAAAGGATCAAGGCACGGATGACCGTCTCTTTGGCCGGCCTAGGGAGGAGGGGTAAAAAACTCCTTAGTGTTTTGAGAAGGCCAAAGCAGCTGCCTGAGAGCTTTTTCACCTGAACGGAAAAGGAGAGGTTATCCTCGAACCACACTCCTAGGTTTTTGGCGGATTTGCCATTAGAGGTTGGTAGGGGGAACCCATGAGGCCAGATCGCGTCTCTGAAGCCTAAAGGGAATTTGCGGTAGAGTAGGATCTCTGACTTGTCTTCGTTACATTTGAGTTGGGCCGATGCAAGCCACTCAAAAACCGAAGACAAGCAGTGCTGAACGAAGGATACAGAGTCCTCATCCTTTCCCCAGGTAAAGAGAAGCTGGGTGTCATCAGCGTAGGCTATCACCTTAGCCCCCAACACCTCGGCTAAATGGACCAGAGGAGTGACGATGATGTTAAAAAGAAGGGGGTTAAGGGAAGACCCCAGATCTCAAAGACATAGCAACAAGTATTAAATCTGGCTCTCCCACTGATCCAACTACACCTAAGATCATGAGAGGGCCTGGAGATTATATTGCCTTATATACGGCAGCTTCTTGAGCTCTCCTTCTCCAATGGGGTGGTCCCAAAATTTTGGAAGCAGGCAGTTGTCCTCCCCCTACAGAAAAAGCCTGGAGCTGACTTAAGTCAGCTGGAGAACCTGCACCCGATTTCACTTCTGCCCTATTTCTCCAAAGTAGCAGAAAAGGTGGTGAATATTCAATTAGTCACACATATTAATCAGCAAAACTTACTCCACCCCTCACAATCGGGCTTTAGAGCTACGTACTCTATGGAGTCAGCGTTGCTCCTTGCAACTGAGACAATACGAAGACGCGTGGATGAAGGGCAGACAGTAGCCTTGGTCCTATTGGACCTAAGCGCTGCCTTTGATACGGTATCCCACCAACTGCTTTTACAACGTCTCAGATTAGGAGGACTGGATAATGTCGCACTTAAATGGATGGCTTCCTTTCTGCAGGATTGGAGCTTCCAGGTGGCACAACGTCCACATATTTCCAAAATTATAGCTCTGCCTCAAGGGGTCCCTCAGGGCTCCATTTTGAGCCCTACTCTTTTTAATCTTTATGTCGCACCCCTGGCAGAGATCGTGGAACGACAGGGCGTCAAAATTGTATCGTATGCAGACGACACGTAATTGGTGGTGTCACTATCACACTCCTCTGACGGAGCAGCCGTGAAGTTCTCCTCGTGCCTGAAGGACTTGGCCTCCTGGATGACAAACAACTGCCTTAGAATGAATGGCAGTAAAACAAAGATTTTGGTGATTGGGAAATCCCCCTCCATTTGGTCATTGGGATGGTAGCCACAAATATTGGGCCCTACTCCAACTCCAAGTAAACAGGTTAAAAACCTAGGAATGTGGTTGGACTCCAATCTGTCGTTTGAGGCACAGACGTACTTCGGAATTCTGAGAATGTTACGAAAAACTCTGGACGTTCTTCCTACCCCAGCTAGGAAAACCCTGGTCCACGCCTTGGTAACATCTCAACTGGACTATGGAAACGCTCTTTACTTAGGAGTAACTAAAAAATGCCTTCATAGGCTACAATGTATCCAGAATGCTCCAGCCCGCCTAGTTCTGAAGCTGCCCAGGAGAGCTTCTACGGGGAAGGCCCTCGACGACCTGCACTGGTTGCCGGTTGCGAAAAGAGTCCTTTTTAAAGCTTTTTGCATTAGTCACCGTAGCTTACTGGGCAAAGGTCCGAGGTATCTGCATGGCTTACTCACTCCGTATAATCCTACACGGCAACTCAGATCAACCGGGACCCATCTGGTCAAAGTCCCTAAAGTACAAAAAGCTAGAATGGGGGTGCGTTCATTCAGCTATTTGGCAGCCAAAAATTGGAATGCTCTTCCTCTTTCTCTCCGCACGGAATCTTCGGAGGTTCACTTCCGGAAAAAACTGAAAACATGGCTTTTCCAGGTATAAGTCCTTTATTCTGTCCTCCTTCCCACTAGAGTTTTGCCTTAGCGCGGGGACACACTAGTTGGTGTAACCATGCGCTTTACAAGTGCTATTATTATTATTATTATTATTATTATTATTTCCGTGTGCTACATAGGATAGCTAGAACCAGGACCCTAGAAGTTCCTAGAAGGTTGGTGGCTTAAAGCAGAGGGTGGCAGATAGTATGTATTCTATAGTGTGGTGGCAGGTATGTATGACTAGTAATACTGTTCAAAGAATGTGATGGCACCTTTAGGGATAACTTAGCTAAGGTAATGAGATGTGCATGGTGTTTCAAAGAATCTACCCTAGAATATTTACCTACTCGCCTCCTGATCTCAACTAACGACAATGTAAGAAGATGGCTACAAATTTCCTTCATGCTCGACTGTGCCACCTCTGGACTGGCGTATTCATGGCTCATAAAAAGGGATTTTTCAGATGCTTGACATCCTCCTTTCAGACCCAAAAAATGTTTGTTATTGACTGGTTTCCATAGCGCTTAAAAACCATGAATTAACACAGGGCACACCCATCACTGCCTCTCCTTCGCTCCGCACACCCATTGCAGACCCAATATGACACAGTGCTTGTCCATTATACAGTACTGACCCAAATTAACATACTAAACTGCCAACGCCCAATACCCCACAATGTTGAGATCATATAATGCTGTCCTACAACACTGCAGAATACACACACTATGAAGGGGGGGAGAGGCAATGTCCCTACTCCAGCCTCCCCGTACAATAACTGAACCACACAGAGGAGTAGGAAAATATATATCAAGGAATATATAAAATGTGCAAAAGATATATGAGAGTAGTGGCATGTGTTCACTGTGAAAAAACTCCCCTCACTCACAAAATTGTGGCATGCTTCATCATAGGGCGTGCTGCAGACACCCATGCGCAGACCAACGCCTGGGGTGGAGCACAAGCGAGGGGAAAAAAATACAAACAATAAAATTCTTGGGATCACCGAAGAAAAGTGCAGCCAGTGAGAGTTAAAACTAGCTTGGATGTGAACCCACGCAAAATGTTATTCCGGGGCCATCCGGCTAGGTTTAAAAACGTGAAGGATGGAAGTGAAAGGAGAAAATTAGGATTCCTTCACCCCTCCTTACTGCCAAGGTGTTGACATTTTTCTGCCGTCAATATGTGCCCACAACCGGGTTACTCTGGCATTCATCAGGACCCTTCGGAACCCAAAAGTTGGAGGTACCCTCTGATCCGCCCTCCGGTACCTGTGGAATGTGATCCTTCCCACACAGGGATACCTTAATCAACACACTCCGTAGTCGAGTTTCATAGATTGAGTCTCTTAGAAATGGCGAGGTGTTGCGAGTGACCTCCTGTCGTCAAACTTACGTCAAGGTGCCTGCACTGCCAGGACACTGTCCAAATCCTCGCCGCGTACAACACTGCAGGCCTGACATCACCCACAGTGGTGACCAATGTGCACAGTTTTTACTTTGCCAAAGTCGTTCTGAGGATTCTTTCACATTGTCTGATCTGGCCCATCCATATAAATAGAATGGGCTGGATGAATATGCCCATTACGTATAAGAGAAAATGAGGATGAGCCCTTTAAATGAGGATCTCTTGAAAACTATGGTGCTGAAGTAGAGGTGGTGCCAAGGACTGCACAGATACTGTTTGGTGTTACCTGGTTAAAAAGAGAAAAAATGGTAAAGCAGTAGTCTGAGAGTGTGCATGTTGAAGCTGCTGTGCCTGGGTTTCCCCCTCAATCTCCTTTCATGTATTAAAGATAGGTGGAAGGACCATGGCCACTTGCATTACAGACCCCTCAACATATTGTGAATAGCTAAGAGATAATTTTAGAGAGATACATTTCAACTATATTTTCTGTTGGCTTTCTTGAGAATGATGGAAAAAGGGTGAGAAAGTTAAAATAAAATTTTAAGCTAAAAGTCTCCGCTCTATTTCGCAAGTTTTTGCATTCATGCCATTAAGAACTAAGCGCTACTATTCGTGAGTTCATCCCGATCTTTTCATAGTCTGTGTCGTCTGTGGGAAACAAGGCACCAAGCAAAAATCTGAAATGGCTGTGGCAGGGTCAGACAGGACTGATGAGCCAGGACCCCACATCACTGGCACAAGATAGTACATTGGTGGCCCAACATCACTCAGTGGTAGCCTAAATCGCAGCAATGGCTCAAGATCATACAAGGATGGCTTAAAATCACACCGTGTTGAGTGGTGTGCACACATTTCTGGCCAAAGACCACACAGCATATTTCTAGATCAGTGCAAGGGGCTGCATGCATATTTTAGTGGGTTATGGCAGCAGACCAGCTATTAATTACTATTTATAGTTATGTCACATGTGCAGAGGGAATTTGCACATATAAGGAAATTTGAGACTACTAACGAGGTTAATGCAAGTGCAAAATTAATATTCGACAGATGGCAGAGGTACCATTGTATCATGTCCCACCCCTAGCCCGCCCACTAGCCACACCCCTAGCTCAGTTTGAGTACCTGCACTTATTGTTTCCTATTTAAAGCACTTCGTGTACAGATGGAGTGTAGTGCCCATGCTGATCATGCCCATGTTCCAGGTTATCAGACATTCTCGGTCAGGCAAAACATGGAAGATTTGGGGGTTTGTGCAAACTCGCTGAAAGTTGCATGACATATTCTCTCCCTCTGCCTATTTAATCAAAAATATGCACTCATGCCTGATACGTTTCAGTGATATAAACACACTCAGATGATAAAATATGCACTTATAAGAAAACATGCACATGTTAGTATCAAGGTTGTGCATATCTATTGCTGTTTAAGGCTCGTTATTAAAATTCCTTTGTTTTTTATCTCCTTTACCTTTCTATCTGTGCAGCTATTGGCCTGGCAGCCATGATTGACAGCATCTAGAATCACTCAAAAACAACCCAGTTTCCTTTTTATCCACATTTAAAAATAAATACAGACAGGAAAATAAATGGTTTTCTGTCTGCATTTATCTGTAAAAATCAGTAAAAATGGAAAACAGGGAGGCTTAATTTTAATTGCTACCAATCGCCCGCTGTCCCCACTCTTGTTCTGGACTATTGCTGCCAGAGTGGGAGAAAGGATAAAAAGATTTCATGTACAATACAAATGTGGCCATGTAGCACAATAATATAAAGTGCCCAGCCATTGGCCTGGTTTTGACTCTAAGCTTCAAAACAGGAAATGAGCCCCCTATGTGGTATATAATTCATCATTTAAAAATCTGCCAAAGACTCACATTTCAAAAAATATATTTCTTCAACTTGAAAACTTTTCGCTTAAGTAAACTAAAATGCATTTCTGCATTGACTGACATTAATCAGGATTCACTGCTTCCATACACAAACTTTGAAACATTCATGCCTATAATGACGATGCTATTAGCAGGGCCTCCAGAATTATGCAGTTCAAGCGTTTTTCGAATACTATTGGATTTGCCACATAATCCTTTGTCTGCTGCAAAATCTGTAGATTTTGACCAAAAAAAAATAGGTTCTAGCTCTAATGGATAAAATTTACTAAAAACATGGTGATACGTGTTACTGCACTCTGGAAGGCCCGTCGCAAAAGTTGAATGGTCATATCTCAGTTGCTTAATGTTACATTTATATGTTAATTTCATATTAATTAGGTGAAATCTTTCAGAGACAGTGTTACCAGGTGTAAAAATGACAAAATAATGAGGTAATACTATCACAAAATGTGCTGCTTTATGCCACATAATTTTCCTTTTCAAGATGCATACTTTAGTCAACACTGCTGCATAATGTGGTCCTCCTCTGCCACATAATTCCAGTGGCCCTGGCCAGTGGCGTAACGAAACTTGAGATGGCCCCCCTGCAAAGTACATGCAGGGGCCCCCTCACGCTCTGGACCCAGTCCGGAGCGCTTAGGTCAGGGATCTGCCAGTACCGGAGGAGGGCCCCCCCGGAGCTCGCGGGCCTCCCCCCCCCCGCATCACAGGGGCTGTGAGGGCTTTTGTTACGCCACTGGCCCTCGCTAGTAGTGAACCAAGTCATGAGAACTCTGCTTAGATTTTTAGACCATATGGAGCAACATTAAAGTCCATTAAAACATATGAAAGTAACATTTTTGTAGACAGCACTCGCTAAATTGAGATTTCTTTTAAGGTACTCTTAATGGGGATCATAGAAGACATGGAGGCACAGTGAAATAAGGTAATTGCCTAGGGTAAAACAGATTTTGTCTGGCAGGTAAACAGTACTTGAAACTAGGTCTCCTGGGTTTATGGTGCACAATTTAGCCACTAGATGAAGGGTAAGTGGCTTCATGACTGATTTAAGGGAGTGGGTGGCAGAATCCACAAGAAGTCTTGGCCTAAAGTTCCAAGAGGACTGTTTCCATAGCCAGTGCTCAGCATCTGAGTCTGCTCTTTAATGACAATTCCACCTCTAGAAAAGTAACTTTCGACTTTTCCAAAAGGCTGATATTTTGTTGCAGGATCAGCTTTGATATCCACAGTTCAAATTACACCCGAATCCACACTTTCCTACTGCCAATGATAAGGTGAATTACTTTATGTCTAGTGATACATTATCCTGCATTCACAAAGCTCACACTACACTCACACAGGTTCACAAGTCATCCTTCACTCACACAGGCTCACCTTTTTACTCCCCCCATCCACTTTCAACAGCACGCTGGTTACACCACTAACCCTGCACTTGCACCTCTCACCCTGCACTTACACCACTCGCCGTCACTCAGCACTTCCAAACTACACCTGTAACACAACACACATTAAACTACCGAGCACTTGTGAACATGCACATCTCTACAAATGCAGCCACAAAATATCTGTCCTTTCCACAGTACTACATGCTTATTCAGTTCCATCCGTAACTACAGGTGCAATGCAAGAGGGTACAGTGTACTAAGACTGTGGGATGGTACAGGAAAGGGGATTGAACTGGGATTCAGTGTACGTTCTTAGGCTCTGGGGATCAGCCAAGAGGGAGTGGTGAAAGCAGGCGAAGGCAGCAGTGCAGCAGGCTGAAGATGAAGCACTGTAGCTGTGATCTGGTGAGGGAGTTAACTGGTACTGCAGGCTTAGTGTGTGGTGCAGGTGGGGGAAGAATTTACAGCTCAATAGGGAATTGTTGGACCTGCACTGAACTCCATTGGCTTTCATAGCCACTGTGAAGAAAGGTGGGGGGGTTCACCTGTGGCGAGGCGTGCTGTTTTTGCTGCTTCTGAAACTGATGTAGACCAATATCTTATTTTATTTATTTATTTGTGTTTTATAGAGCGCGAATTTGACCCGTTAGGGTATCAGAGCGCTTTACAGGATTCATGAGATGTGTACAAGAGACTTCGAAGGGGGTGGGGGATACACTTGGGGTAACCACAAGTGAACTTGGCCCGAAGGGTATCAGAGCGCTTTACAGAATTCGCAAATTGTAAACAAGGGGATTTGTGTGGGGGGGGGGGAACATTTGGGATAAACACAGGAAAAAAACATTTTACGAGAAGCAGAGAGTCCCAGATCCCAGGGTGGGGTGCCCAGAGGTACCGGGTGGATGGCAACAGGATAGACCAGATGAGAGGTAGTAGTCGAAAGTAAAAGGAAGCGGGACAAGGTCGCTGAAGTGATTTCAAGCCAGTATTTAGGAGAGGAATTTGCCCATTAGGAAGGTTTTGGCATCCTTTTTAAAGCGAGCCAGAGATGGAGGGAGTTCTTCTAATGGCGGGCGGGAGTGAGTTCCATATTCTTGGTGCAGCCCCAGTGAAGGCTCGATTGTAAGTTTCTTTTTTTTTCCGCAAGCGTGCTGGTTGGAGCAAAAGGTCTCTGGCAGAACGGGAGTTTCTGGTTCCTCTGGATATCACGAGTTTTTGGGCAAGAAATGCCGGGGAGTTTGAGTAAAGGGCCTTGTGCGTGATGCATGTCAATTTAAGTTGGATTGTGGCCTCAAGAGGAAGCCAGTTCAGAGCTTTCAGGTGTGGTGAAATGCAGTCGAATTTCCTTGAGCCTGTTAGTAGTCTGGCGGCCGCATTGAGGCAGGCTTTCAGAGGGGCCAGAGAGGTCTTGGGTAAACCTGAGAGGGTAGAGCAGCCATATTCCAGTCTAGAAATCACAAGAGCCTGGACTGCCATTTTTAGGTCGGGAGTGTCGAGGAAAGGTTTCAGTTTCCTTAGGTAGCTCAGATGAAATCTGGCTGATTTGGCCATCGAGTTGATGTGGTCACGCATGTTCAAACTGCAGTCAATGGTTATACCAAGGGATTTGGCAGAGTCCACTAAGGTTGGTGGGCAGTTTAAAGCTGTGATCGCCTTGGTCCATTCCTGAATGTCAGGGTTAGTATTAGGTGGGGAGATTAGGAGGAATTCAGTTTTTTTTTGCGTTGAGTTTGAGCTGGTTAGAGGTTAGCCATTGGACAGTCAATTTCAAGGCCTCATTCAGGGAGAGAATCTCCTCGGGAGAAGAGATTTTTATATAGATCTGGGTGTCGTCGGCATACATGTGGTAGGAAATGTTTGCGGTGCGTAGTACTTCGGCTAGCGGTTCAAGGTAAAGGTTGAAGAGGGTGGGGGACAGGGTTGATCCTTGGGGGACTCCAACCATGATCGGAGAGGGAGCGGACAGGTTACCGTTGATTAGGAATCTCTGTGACCGGTTTTGGAGGAAGGACCTAAACCATTCAAGAACAGGGCCATCCAGTCCCATCCTGAGTTTGAGGCGTTCAAGTAGTTTTTCGTGGTTGACCGTATCAAAAGCTGAGGATAGATCTAGGAGGATTAGGAGACAGGTTTTGCCTTGCCCTGCTGGCCTGCATAGCAATAGTGCTCTGTAGGGGCTGATATTGGAGGGGAGAGCATGCTGAGCCTACAGCTGGTGTGTGAGATGGGAGCAGTCCGTGAAGGAGCCAGTGAAGTTGAGAGTGAAGTGACGTTGTAGGGTGGTGTAGGAGGAGGTACTTGGATGAGACTGCTGCAACTCAGGACTGCAGGGTAAGGCTGCAGTGAGCAATGGACATCTGAGAATCGCACTCCGTAAGCTTCAGTGCAGCCCATATAATGGAGGTATTG
Organism: Calotriton arnoldi; assembly: GCA_963921515.1. Classification (NCBI taxonomy): domain Eukaryota; kingdom Metazoa; phylum Chordata; class Amphibia; order Caudata; family Salamandridae; genus Calotriton; species Calotriton arnoldi. Next base: position 57,653 of record CAWUFW010020164.1, read on the forward strand.
GTCTCCCCGACCCCCAGGCCTACTACTGGGCAGCCCACTTAATTGCCATCAATTACTGGAGGTATGTAGACAGGAACCATCACACCTATGCTTTGGAACAGACCCAGTTCCAGACGCATTCATTCCATTACTTCCTTTATGGCGAAATAGGGAAATCCAACCTCCTGCCAGCTAATCAACTTACTTTCGATGCATGGGACAAGGCAAATTCCTTATTGGTTGGAAATGTAAAATTACACGGGAAACACGACTATGGTTGGGCAAGGCCCTAAAAGAAATCACCAAACTCAAGGTTTTTACTTTCTAGGATAATATAGATATCTCCAGGGTGGGTGAGTTATTGGAGGGTGGTGCCCTCATGCCCTTTACCTCCCTACAGTGTGATTTTCAACTCCAAGATTACCAACAATATAAATACAGTTGCCACCTGCATGGAAAGCCGAGAATATTCCCCAAAACCTCCCAGACAATGCCCCCTTAGAAGGCAGACTCCTATTAGGTGAACTATCTGAAAAAGCGTTACCATACACTTATAAAACAATCAATAACATGCTGGATGCCTTCTGGAAATTGAGGCTAACATGGGAAACAGAGGTGGGCACACTTGAGACATTGACTGGGAGGCGGCACTAATGTTCCCAAGAGGAGTGGCGATCAGGTCCCGGCTACGCCTCATACAACTAAAAATCCTTCACAGAATATATTATGACAGGGCCCGCTTTGTTCGCCCTAAGTTGGCAGGGTATGCCCAGATGTGGGTCCCTTGCTCACTTTGCCACTGGATTCAAGATAGCCTGGCTGATGACGGCTGTAAGCCAGAAACCGGTCCCAGGATGCTTGTTTCAGGTCCAGGGAAGACATGGCTTGGCAGTTCGGGCTGGACTGTTCCCATGAGGCACAGGGTCAGACTGATTTGCATATGGCCATGTCTGAACTGGGGTGGTGGAGTGAGCTAAAGAATGATGATGGATTAAACCCAGATCAGTTGACTGGGGGTGAGTGTTTGATTTGCTCTAACGCTCCGTCCATCATCCCCTTTGGTATCGCTTTGTATAAGATGGGCAGAGCGCCTTCACCTGAATGTCTTCGGTGTGGGAGGGACTGGGGAGACTTCATCCATACCTTGTGGTTATGCCCTAGCATACAGAGATATTGGGGGCAAATACGGGCAGAGTAGAGTTTGTGCCTAGAATTCCTGATGACCCCAAATACATCCTATTGGGTATACCTAATGATGTTGACCTACCACGTATGAAACTATTGTTATGCAATCTGGGATTAGTGGTTGCTAAATGAGATTTGGCCAGAAAGTGGGGGTCTCCCATGACACCGAATCTCACAGAATGGAGGAGAGGTATGGACTTATTTATGGATGCGGAAAAAGTGACATACAAGAGCTGGGGCTGCCCGCGTAAATTCCCCCAAAAATATGGGGGCACTGGAGGACTACTATGGACTTGCTGGCGATGAGGACGCTACCTTTGATTTGTCTCAGTGATAATATAGTGCCACGCCACTTTACTTATTTTGCTTTACTGTAAAGGTGTATATCACTGTCGTGCCCTACCGGGACTCTTCATACTATCTGAACACTTACTGTCTGGTAATCTCACTGCCATGCTCTTATGTTTTGAAAAACAAAATAAAAATATTTGGGGGAAAAAAGGCTGCAGTGAGCAACACTTCTGGAGTGCAAGGAAGGTTGGGCAAACAAATGTTTTTGTTTTGTATGTCACTAATGCAAATATGGAAGAAAAAGCTAACGGGCTCAGATGCCTTTGCGTCATCACGCTGGATGCAACAACCATTTTAGATGAGGGAAATCTATTGTTGGGAAGCTCTATTCACCAATACTTCTACCACTTATACTGTTGTTGGTTTACAGAGTAATATTGTTAGCCTATACTATCACATCATTGTGGAGGGGTCTTCTTCTTGCACACTGCCACGTTATTGCATTTTAATGGGATAGCCATGTTAGGTGAGTGAACACCACTCAGGAATCAACAGAAGTGCGAGACGCACTGCACTCTTTCTCGGCAGCACCACACAAGTTCTGCCCACTCAAATGCTATAATCAAGGTAAACATGTGGAGGGGCAAAGTCTCTTTGCCGGTAGTGTTTCTTAAAGCATGTTTTTGTTGATCACAGAAGGTATGGTGATAGCCAGACCTAAAAAGTACATCTCAGAAGTATTAAAACACATTCAATATGGTGCTTAAAAACTCACATCATAGCACTATATAACTTAAGTACATTAACGCTTCAAGAATAGCACAAGGAGTTATGTCATGTGTTGTGGAGTACTGGTGATTATCCAAAAGTTGTGAAGTTATTTTTCAAACAGTATTAGTTTTAGTCAAAATATCTTTGTTTTCATTCTTTTCCTTCAGTGCCTTTAGTGCCTCTTATACCATTCCTACCTGAATCCTTTGTGGCCTTGACTCCCATTGAAAACATAGTATTAAGTGAATGACACTGACTATATAGACTTAGGTGGCATACAGTGTATAGTTGGTCACTCTGAATACATATTCTTTGTGGCAGAGGGCAAGTGTGAGATCCAGTTCAGGGGGCATGGGGCTAGCAGGGACTACTGGGCCTCAGATGTGGGGGCTGGGGTGGTTTACCTCTGATGTCCTAGAGTCTGCACTACTTTGGCTTCACAAATTGGGCCGTGAACAACCCCTTCAGCAATTGACTCTCAGTGGGAGCACTTTAGAGCATTCGCACACTTTTCAGGGAGGTAGTGTAGGGGTATAAAAACTCAGATCACCCAGCAAAGCAATACCTGTTTGTCTAACCCCTGCTTTATTTGGATAAGAAACATACTTTAATAGACAACGATAAAACAGTATACTGCCGCAGCTACAATAATTTGCACTGCCACATAGGCTACTGCATCTTAGGATACTGTCTTTCGCTTCTCTCTTTCACATTACTCACTCCTCTTGTGAGTCTTAGCAGGTCACCATTAGGTTTGTTTTGTGCAACATTAATCAAGGCTCAGGTGCAGGTACCCCAGTTCAATTATGGGTGTGCTCAGTTCAGTACAGTTGCCTAGATACAGCCTCACCACAATGCAGGTCTCTATGCATATCAGCATCTTGTGTCTCCGATCTCCCCTGCTTCCAAGATGAGACGGCATGGTTGCAAGAGTGGCCCTCAGTCTGGGTAGGCTGCAGCAGGATGGGACAGCCATGAGTCCTTCAGTGAACACAGGTAATGGACGTCAGTGAGGGCTCATGGCAGGCATCAGACCTGCTTCTGGGTCAGTGGGCAGCAGATGGGCTACCACTTACATGTGTGTCACACCAGCACCAGGGGTGTGGAATTTAATAAAATACCTACTTGTCCATGGGGCAGGTTGCTTCATAAATCTACTTGTCTGGTAACAAAATCCACTTGTCCCTTTGGTGCCTTGTAGTGTGGCGACAAATTATGGCAGCAATCCCATATAAGAGCTCTGATATAGGCTCTCTGATTATGCCAGAGCTCATACCATAGTAGTGTTTGAATACCTGTAATCCCCTTATGTTGCCACGTTTCCGCAGATCTACATACTGGGGCTGAAGGTAGTGGTAAGCAATAGTTCCAGGGTTAGAATGCATCTTTTGAGTCTATGCAAACCTACTAACTTGTATGTTTTAAGGGTTTTCAACAACTCTTCTCTAATCTTTTCCCATACTGAGGAATGTTAGAAATTTTCTCCTGACAATGGCAGACGTAAACCTTCATCCAGAGTTGGGAAAAAAGTAGTTGGAAGGAAAGTGAACTTGCAAACACTCAGATTTTCGCATGAGCAAATCTACACATGCATATTTGCTCATGCTAAAATGCAGTTCACAAATATTTTCTAGGAGTACTATTTCTTGTCCTACTTCCGTAAATTCTTGTGAATTCACGAAAGCCATATAGCACGGACATATACCATGGGTGCACTTTTGAGACTTTCTTTAATAATTGGGCTCCTAATTTGGTCTGATGTTGACTATGACCTTTTGCGTTTATTAAAATTCTCTCTCTCGTTATCGGCTGGCTTCACTGTGAGTGACAACATTCTGCTCTTTCACAAGGAGCATATTCGCACGCAAAGTAGTTTTGTTCAGTGCCAGTAACTACTGTGGCAGTGTGTGCTTTTTGAGACCAAAAACTATTTTTGCTTTTGCCAACGTTTGTTATAATGGTGAGGGCCCGGCAGCTCCCACACCAATAATGTTTTACAAAAACCATGCCTAAACAAGTCACACATTGACAAAACTAAAAAGCTGACCACCAATTTCATGACCTACTGGCTTTGCCATTGCTTGTTTATTTTTGTTTCCCATAAACGTATTGAAACTGTTTACACTAATTTTCCATCATGAATATTTTTGGGAAATACTAGCATGCATCAACACATGTTACTAAATGATGCTGCAAAGAAATTGTACCTGAAATTTTACAGTAGTTTAGGGAAATGTTTTTCTTCCTGCTTTCATTATTTTATCAACATTTTATTTTGATAGCAAAGAATCATCAATCTTGCTTTCAAGCTTCTGCAAATATTTGCATCAAATCAGAGAGCATTCTGGGAGCACTATACATAGCCTCATATTGCTAAACTTTGAAAACGTGTATACACATTTTTATACTGGAACCACTGTCAGTAGTGCAGTCAGAGCTTACAACATTTACATAGAGCGCTCACCCTAATAATTAAGGCTTTCAATTAATTAACCATAAATACAAGTTTGAACAGCATTAACATATGGGCAAAAATATTGCCTTCCCTGATCCATAATGTGGTACTGTAAACTGGCGGCCAAAGGGTTTGTGCTGCAGGGGGTGGGGCCTACTTGTCCCAAGGACAAAATACACATGAAAACGTGTTGCCCTTGACCCCAAACAATATGTCCTGGGCGTGGAGCTATAGGAATTCCACATCCCTGAGCACGCTAGCAGCCATTGTATGCATATTGTAAATAGTACAGTGGTGACTGTCATGTGCACAAGTCTTGGCTATGACGGTAAGGTCCACCATAGACCTAGTTTTTTACTTCTGAGACAACGTCAGCCCCAGGAACAGCTCTGGGTTTTGGTGGGTACATTCACCATGGGCACAGCTCTTGATTTAAGCAGCGAGGTCAACCGTGATTGTTCCTATTGCAAGGCCGGCTGCCTGCCTGTGATTCCCTCTTGGAACCGTACTTCTGGAGAATCTGCTCCCACCTTCTTTGGACTTGCAGATCGCTTTCTGTAGTCTTCGTTCTCCTGGTAGACCCTCCACACTAGAGTCTAGCAATTTCTGGCACTGCGTGGAAAGATGCACCTCCTGCGGCTTGACATGCTCTTTCACTCTCTAAGCAGGCAGGCTGGCTTCCAGGCACCTCAGGTCAGGGGTATAACTCTTCCAGCAAGTAAAGACTCCAGTTGATGTACCCTCTCCTCTGGAAACCTGGCTATCACACAGACACCAGTTCTGGTTGTTGTACAGCAGTCCTTAAAGTATGCTGCAGAATACTCCCTTCCTTGGTGAAAGGACTTTGAACTGTAGCAACAAAGATTTAAGTAGCTCCCACTTTTATGCAGTCAAAGTGGATAAGGAATGTGCATTATCTGTCTGTAATCTCAAAACCGGTTTGTGGCGTTTCTTCTGTCAAGTGCCCTCTCCAGGCTATTCTCCAGACAGAGCCTTTGTGTAGAGTGATGATCTTCACAGCAGGGTAGTCTCCAGCCTGAAGTACCCATAACGGAGGCCCAAAGAGGTGTGAAGTTTCTGCAACTGGCTTTTCACCAGCCAGGCTGAACAGTAATCAGGATAAGGGCAAAAGGCTGGGTTCACCTAAAAGATCTCTCTCACCCTGAACAACAAATATGAGAGTCCCACCCCGAAACCTACCAAATGACAGTATCACAGGAAAACTGATCAGCAGCTCCACTCAGCAGGAGCTGCGTAAGTGAAGTTTAAAGGAGACGTGCCGCCTCTCTCCATTTTCAGGAATTACAGCAATACTCTTCCACTGTCTGAAAACAATCTCACCTACATCTTGTGCATAGGAGCAGGTTGTTTCTAGCTCAAACGGATCAACATTTACCAAAAACATGACAATACATGTTTCTGCGCTCCGGAAGGTCATTCACAAAAGTTGAATGGTCATATTTCAGTAGCTTAATGCTGCACTTACATGTTAAATTGGAATTAATAAGTTGAAATCTTTAAGAGACAGTATTACCTCATTTTACACATGGGAACACTATCATGAAATGTGCCACATTACGCCGCATAATTTGCCTTTACTTGAAGCATAATTTAGTCAATACTTCTGCATAATTTGGTCCTCCGTAGCCACATAATTCCAGTGGCCCTGGCTAGTAGTGAACCAAGAGGCAAGTCAGTTGTCATATGAACCCCGCTTAGATTTTCACCAAAACGGGTCCTTAAGGCTTCCATTACTCTGGCTCACTCATGCACATTCTGCGTGTACTACACTAGCCACAAACGCACACAATCCACTTGGATGTTAGTACTAGGATCTAGGTTACACATTGATGCAGAACTTCACCCAAGTGGGGCCGGCTACACAGATAGAAGGTTTGATCATGACTGGGGATTCACAAAACACGTTATGCTGCCGCCGCCACCACTGTACATGCTAAGCCCATGACAGGGACGGTAGTCTACTGTCATCAAAATGAGAGCACAATTAGTGCACCCCTCCGGGTCACAGAACAGTTGCAGGACTTCATTTGTTTCCAGGACAGGGGTAGGCCTCTGCACATGTTATATTGGCTTGAGCCTAGATCCAAAATCAAAAACTGGGAAATAAGTGAGTCACAGTCAAGCACTCGGAACATGGCAACATTACTGCACACCCGCAGGGAACATTCTCAGTCAAACAGCATGTTCAGGCAATATTATGTTTTTCCTAAATTATTATGGGCTATCTTGTGGTCCTTTCACTACATATATGTTTACTTGACTCCTATAAATATGCTGTTTTGTGGATACTAAGCAAGTGCATTTTTGTGTCTCAATATATAATCATTGATGTAAATATACATTATTTCCTATCATTGTCCATCTGTACACAGTGCACACATGCAGGAATAGCTGCTCCTAACCCTCTAAAAGGGTGAGTAGCTTGGATGTTTTCTTTTCTTTTTTTCACAAGAATGAAGAGTTAGTACCAAGGAAAGCTGACTGGAGCCAGTAAAGTCAACACTGCTTGTGACCTGGTGGCTGCCTTGCTCAAGGAAAACCTACCCTATGTCTTGGAGAGCTTAACTACAGGCTGCAGAGCTGAGAGTAGCCACAAACCCTTAACACCGGGCATAACATTTTAATAGAGGGAGCTGGTGAGGGGCCTTCAGACCTGATGAGAGGCCTCAAGTTCACAAACAGCTCCTTTAGAAGATTTCAGAGGAAAATTGTCCGCCAGCAATACCTGAAGTGGTAGTACCTTAGAACATCCTGATTCTTTGGCAGTACAGCTGAAGGCCTCCTCACCACTGGCCCTGGCTGTTTGGATGGCAAATCTGTATTACGACTCATGCACTAGTTTCACTCTTCTAGCATCTCTTGCCCCTGCTCAACCACAATTCCAGAAGCTCAATACAGTTTACCAGATAACAAAACAAAAAAACATCTACAGTCACTCACCTTTAATTTCAGCAAGGCTTCATCAATCCTTCATCAATGTTGTAAATGCCTGTGGGCCAGCAGAGGTGCCTACAGGCCCATGTCAATGACTAGCTCTGCAGCCAATCCAGTCAGAATAGTCAACATCTCAATGAATATAGATATTTTTCCAAAGGAACTCTAAATGCCTTGCATAAAACCCTCCCTAACCCAAACAGGCTTTGAGCCACAATATTCTTCTAATCGCTGGCCAATAGCAGACCGTTTTAGTCAAAAAGATAGAACGATCGAAAGATCTGCCTCAAAACATATACCTACATTAAAAAAAAAAATAACCTGCTTTAAGATTACTAAAACAGATTCTAGTATGGCTGTGCTACAGAAACAGCAGTGATTTCCACATGGGATGATTTTAAAACAACAGTGCATTAAACCTGGAGTACTGGCATGCCTGTTTCTTGACCTCTCCCTTGCCTTTGATACTGTTCACCATCCCAAGCTTCTACGGAGACTTTTCAACATCAGAGTGCAGGGCGCATAACTGAAACAGATTGCATCTTTTCTATCAGACAGATCATCTCACTGCTCCCTTCATGTCAGCGCCATTAATTCTTAACTAATCTACCAAACCTCTTTAAACCCTCTTTAAAATTTACCTTAGCTCTACACTGCACCCAATCTGCTCCTTCAATGTTCAAGTGTTACTGTTCAGCAGATAATAAACAAATCATACTTAAGTATGAAAACTCATCTGACTTTGACTTGTACTCAATCCGACAATATCTCAAAGTCAAATAATGGATGATATCTAACCATAGCAAAATAAACAACTCACAAATCAAAATATCCATATGCAGTAAATGGATAAAACACTGCCCATCAACCATACAGCCTCAGCAAGTAGGCCCGCCACCAACAACTGAGCCTAAGTCCGGAATCCAGGGATAAATACGGATTCCAGTCTGTCAGTCATAATATAAGATTGTGTTTTATCTAATACGTTTAAACTGCAGTTTGGCACTTCTTTCCCTCATATTGGCTATAAAGATATCTCCGTCTACATTGCTTGAAATGCGTGTCCTGCACCACTGACTGGAGAGTTAGCCGCCCCCCCCCGAAAGTCGGGTCTAGTTGCGCCCCTGCCTGCGCCGCTCCACTCTACACCATTGCCCTCTATGCCACTCCAATCTATGCTGCACCACTGCACTCTACTCCACTGCACTCTACGCCACTGCACTCTACGCCACTGCACTCTACTCCAATGTACTCTACACGTGTTTACTCAGAACCAAAGCATACCATGTATATCTACTCTGCACAGCTGTACTCTACACCACTTCACTCTAGGCCATTCTACGACACTCCACTCTACAACACTACACTCCCTGATACTCCACTCTGATACTCTACTACATTAGACTCTACTCCACTCTGACACTGTACTCCACTCTATGCCACTCTACATTACACCACTCTAAGAAGCTCTACGCGACTCCCTCTATGCCATTCCATGCCACTTTGCACCACTTTATTCTATGACACCCTACTCCATGCCACTCCACGCTACTCCACTCTGACACTCTATGCCACTCCACTCTCACACTCTACTCCACGCCACTCTATGCCACTCTGCTCTACACTTTACTCTACACCATTCCACTCTACTACACTACTCCACTCTATGCCAATCCATTCTACAACACTCTGCTATGCTCTACGCTACTCTGCAACACTCTATTGCACTCCCTTTATGCCACTCCACTCTGTTTTGCCCCACTCCACAACACTTTGACACTCTATGCCACTTTACTCCCTCCACGCCACTCCACAACACTCTACACCACTAAACTCCACGCCACTCTGCCACTCCATGACCCTAAGCCACTCCATAACACTCCACTTTTTGACACACTGCTCCACTTCACTCCACACCGCTAACTTTTAGTCATGCTGAACAGCAGCCACACTGATGTACAACATGGCTAGAACAAATTAACAAAGCCAATAACTCTTGCATAGGCGAGACCTGTTTTGTTTGCCAATGCTTGTTTTTAATTTTTTTTTTTTTTTAAAGGTCATCTTTTAAACAGACTCACTGTGTGGAGTTTGCATTGCAGGGCTTCTCCTCCTCAGGTAGGAGTGAGTTAAGCATTTGTTTAGCCGTGGCTTTGTTACCTTTTCTTGTTGGGCTGTTCAGCTGTGTGGCAAAGGTTTCTGCTGCACAGAGGACAGCTGTGCCACTATTTCGAAATTGTTAGCACTTTAACAGCCACTTGTATTTTTGTCTGTGCATCTTAACTTCCAACTACATTTCATACTTTTTTTTTTTTTGTAGGTCTTTATGTAAATTGCATTGGCCCCTATTTCCAGCATTTAAATATGAAGGAAGTGACAAGACTGGTAGCAGAGTGGCGCTATTCACAGACATTTACTTTCTTATAGCATTTGTTGGTTTCATTTTCATTATAGAATGCATTAAAAGAATACAAAAATACAATACATTAAAAGAAGGTGATTGTAAGTAAAGGAAGTAAGTAAAAGAATATTGTAAGTAAACTGAAGAACTGTGCATATTCATTTAAGACGTGTGCCACTAAATTAGATTTGATCCATGTCCTGCGCTACTGGCACAGCAAGTAATACCAATTTAAGTCACAAGGGCCACACCTTTAAATGTGCTCCAGTATGCTAGCACCTGCCTATATATAGTAGCAAAAACAAACGGATTTTACATATCAACTTCAAACGATTTAATTCATGTTGCACATAACCGAACAGGATTTAGTTGATTTATTTAGAGCATGCAACTAGAATGGGATTTGTTATGACTTGGTTATGAATTTACATTTTTTGCTTCAGACATGAGCCACAAAATTTGATTTTATTAATTTTGTTCGCAATGGGCACACATTTAAATTATTTCCTTAAGGCACGCATCTGTAAATGTGCTTTGTAATGATAATCCTTGTTTGTCTCTGGCACCACAAATAATGGTTTTGCTTTCAATTTCCCGAAATCCATCAAATTAACAGAATTAACAAAAATGATTAAAGCCCTAATACTTTTAGTCAGCGGATGAAGGGTGTTTTTTTTTTTTTATAGCCCAGCATAAGCCTCCAATGCCTTTCCCTGCTGGGGCAGGCTAGGAGATAGGCCGCCATACCCCTCCATCCTATCCCCATGAAAAAAAAGTTAGGTAATATACTCCGACTTTCAAAGTCAGACTTCTCTCTCTCTCTTTTTAGGTCGAGCCTGGGCAGCGCATTCGCTGCTATGCTCGGCATGCTGTATTCGAGTATGGACTTGAAGCCCTGCCCACTCTCCGTCCATATTTGTTATTGGCTTGTGTCATTATCCTTCGTAAATGCTGGCTTCTGATTCGTTAATAGGCTCCTTAGTACCGCCTTGTTTTCATTTGTAACCTCCCATGAGGACTGGCCCTTTTACTTCATTTGTTGCACAGTATGTCTTATTTAGTCTGTAAGTACTATTTTCTTTAATGAGTTTCTCCTACTGCGGGCACAACATGCTTTCCTGCAACATTCACCGTGCCATGCGTGCTTTCACTTTCCAACCAACCTTGGACAATGGCGGCCGCATCTTTGAAATGCAATAGGTCTCGCATTTACAAGAGTTTGAGCTATTGGAAAATGACAATGCCTTTTATTTATGTGTTGATTATCAAAACAGATAAATAAAAGGCATTGGCATTTACAATGACAATAGCTTAAACTCTCGCAAATGCGAGACCTATTGCATTGCAAATGCTTGTTTTTTATATTATGTGTTTTCCGCCAGACTGACTTTTTACAAACACAATTGTGAAACATTCCATCCATCCTCTTGTATTACTAAAAAAGTAGGCACTACTGAGAATTGCAGTTTTTTTGCTCATAGGCCTTATACATTTTGTAACTAAGTGTTTGTTTAAAATTACTTCCAGGCACTAAAAAAAAAACAAAAAAACCTTATAATTTTTAAAAAGTACAATGAGGCATGTGCCCAGTTCTACATTAAGAGGTGCTTCAATTGACCTGCTACTTTTCTAGAACGGTGACAATAAAATATTTAAGTAGCAGCTTTCCAGAATTAGACTTTTCTAAGGTGTTCTTTGCTCAAAGAGTAATTAAAGCATAAATATCAGTTGTAGTAACTTGGCGCATCATCAAGGAGGTTTACTGGCGAAAAAGTGGTTTCTAAAAAGACACCAAAATGCAACAGACATGTTGCAGAAATCTTTTCTGTACCAGTTAGCAGACTCCGCCTTTCAGCGTTTCTTTTGAAAAGTAGTCACATCCTAGGATTTTCAGTCGTGTAGATCTTGCATCGTAATTGCCCAGTTGTCTGACGGTTTTATCATTCGTGTTATTCACCACTCATTGTAAATCAGTAACGACTCCTATTTTTCTGGTTGAAGAGGAATCACAGACATATTTTACTCTTACCCACCAAAAACTTCACAGCTATTAACCAGCTTTTTAACCAGCCACTTTTAAGAATGGTGGCTCATTTCTGCAACTTTATTCATTTACTAACGATCTAACAGGATACATCCTTATTTTTGGCAAACGGTAAGAAGGAAATTCATTCAAAGTATAATTACATTCTTTAATTAACTCACATTTAAGTAAAGAAAGTTTTAAGCAAGAGGACGCTAAAATATAGTCCCCTTTTCGCTGAAAACATGAATCTACTGCCTGACTATGGAGTGTTTCCATATACAGGTTGAACCACTTATGCTTTTATGAAATTTAAAGCGTTTTATTAATGTTTTGAAAGGTACAAAGATCAAATGGCATTAACAAAGTTAATCAGATTCACCAAAAAAGCTAGGAACATATCGAGCCTCGGCTAATAACTGATCTAAATATTTTAGATATTATCAATATTTGGGAAGTTCTTGGCATGTAGAAGCATGCGAGACTAGCATGCTGGTCTGAAATTATGAGCATGTAGTAAACTATGAGCCCAGGTGAACAAGTGTGCACATCCTGAGTAACACGAAAATGGCGAATGTGCCCTCTGAGGATATTAAAGGCTGCCAAGAGCAACATTGTGCCACGCGAAGTGTACACGATATTAATAAGTAAATGAACTGCTGACCATGCTGTTTCAGCTAGTTATGTTTACAGTAAAGGAGGAAGACAGTCGCATGTAATTATCTGAAATCTAAAACCAGTACTAGAAAGGACAAAATGGTAACTTGCAGTTTTTTGTCTTTTTAGGCCCCACATACAGACAGCTGTAGTTGTGGACATTTATTGGCAATTTTTAGAAGTTGCAATTTACTCCGTGTCCTGTTCTTAAAGCCATGGCATTTCACTGTCCACGTGCTCACCTCACATCCACCCCCCCCCGCTGGTTTAGATTTGGCCCTGCCACCATGCCTCTACCCGCTTACTGCCACAGGCAGACTTGAACCTTCGGTTTTGCCAGCGCATGTTAATGGTATCACAAGCATTGACAAATACGTCCCTTTCCAAAATGACTGCTGTGCATGCACCCATATATTCAACAGCAATCTAGTAATGGAGTTTCTGATGCCTTTTCTAAAGTCTATTACAATGTGGCCGCCATGCTTGGATGCACGGTCACGGCATCCTCGGGGGCTAAATAAACCCATTGGGAAAACCAGTAGATCTACGCTATCAAGAAAATACAAGACGTATTGGCTTTGCCAATGCTTATGTTTGGTGCTTCTCTTGCAGTTAACGCTACACTTCAGCACCATCAAGCCACCGCAGGCAAATAAAATGGGACAAGAGAAAGGGAACTAAGAGACAGGATTGAGGAATGTAATGGAGTGTGGCTTACTGTCATGCTAGGTCTTGTATTATGCTTTTAATGCCACCTTAATGAGCTAGTAGTAAACCACCTATACCCACACACGTGTGGGTATAGGTTGGTGACTGTGTGTGGCTATATCATGCTGGTTATTTAGATTGTGTTACCTTATGTGTGCATCCATTCATAGCTGCGTTGATTTGTGATGGGGTTTGTGGGCATATACTGATGTTTGTGTCCAAGTTTGGTGCTTCTGAAGTCATATATGATGTTGGGGTGTTGACTGTTTGATTGTGGGTGTGTTTTTCTTTGATGTTGGGTGGGTGTAGGTATGGAGAATGGTGAGTTGATAATGTGAAGCAATATATGATGGTGGTGGTCTTGGCGTATGATTTATCTAATGATGTTTTAGATTATGTAGTTTGGTATTTTTTGTTTGAACAGGTACGTGATGTGCCAAATACTATTTACTGGGGATGGGAGTTCAGATTGACCTAATATAGTGGGTTTGGCACATGAGCGGAGGGTAGTATTTTTTTATGACCAAGCAAATGTAAACATATTTATCATCCTTAATTCCATTTCAACTCTAAGTGTTTAGGGAATTTCTTTTTGTTTTGTAAAAAAAAATTATTCTACAGTCCTAAATCAAGCTTGAATTCCACCTCGTTATTGCTTGAGAAAGTTTCAATTGAGATTTTGAGATTTTTTAAAGGATGCATCGTGACGTGACTAAAGTTCATGAACTTACACTAGAGCAATAGTAAATGCTTCTTGTATGGGGTGCATTATGGCTGGTGTGTTCACATGAAAAGTGGGTATATAAAGTTGGATGTGTTTATGTACTATAATGGGTGTTTATAGCAGGCTTCTCTAACGAGTAGCACGTGAGCTACTAGTAGCTCTCCTGTGAGTAGCTCAGCCTACTAAATTAGAAGCTTTCCTTGGTTGAATATGTATTCCAAAATTCAAAAGAGTTCAAAATGCAAAAGAATGTACTATCTGGCTGAAAATGTCTGTATTTTCAGAACTTATTAGCTGATGTTTGAAGGAAAATAGTTGAATTTACAAAATATATTTAATGCTTATATTTGACACATCAATCGTGTGGACCTTTGGAGAACTATTTCTAATATTATAACATTGATAGCAAGGGTACTGTAGCTTATGTATTACCCATGTAGATGCATTCCACATTGGCAAAATCTTTTTCACATTACTGCTGGCAACCTTGCCTGATGAACTGAAGTGATCACTGCATATAATGGCCATGAATTTAATTTTGCCCTGATGCTATCATTATTTACAACACTAATAATATTAGTAGCTCAATGTGATTTTCATTAAACATCAGTAGCTCTTATGTAAAAAAAAAGGTTGGAGACACCTGGTTTAGATGTATGATAGTAGATGTGTTAGCATTTGATGGTGGCTCGGTGGGTGTATGATGGTGGCTGTATGGGCATTTGATGGTTTGTGTATGTACACATGTTAGTGGGTCTCTGCATATGAATGTGGCTGTGTGCTAGTAGGAGGGTGTGAGTGGGTGTATATTGCTGGTTGTGTGGACATGTATTGATCAGTGTGTGGACCTCAAATTATGTTGTGTGAATGTGTAATGGTAGTTGTCTTCCTTTATGATGGTTGGTGAATAAACTTACCATGGTGATCATATTAGCATATTACGGACTGTTTGTTGGTGTATGACAGTAATGTGAATGTATCATAGTGTGTGTAGACCAATAATGTTCCATGTGTTTGTCTGACGGTGGATGGGATGTGTATGATGTTGTGTGGATGTATGATTGTGTGTGTGTGACAATAGATTTGTTGAAGTACGATGTCGGGTATGTGCAAATGATTTGGATTGCGTAGATGTATAATGGCTGGTGTGTTGTGGTCTGATATTTGTGTAGATGTATGGTGGTCGGTTTATTGGTCAGTGATGGTGTTAGTTTGGATATATGAGCTGAGGTAGATGAATGATGTTGTTTATCTGGATGTATGATGGTGGGTTTGGTGGCGTATGATGTGGGTTGCATGAATGTATGATGTGTCACTGACTTCTTGTAGAAGTCTCTCTGCGTGTTACCAATCAGTGCCCCTGCAGCCTTGCTGTATCTATCTATAGTTCACAATTATTTTGCAGTCTCCATGAAGTGCTGAACTTTTGCTTTGCTTCTAACTTACCCCACAAACATTATACTGCAGTTCCCTTGAGTCACTCCTCTTTTGAAGAATTAAAATATGCTTCTATTTTCGTATATTTGTCTTGATGATTTACACCTGTGAGATGGTTTAATCTCAAATGATTTGTTTAAATGGATTAATAGTTTTTGTAATATTCAATCAGATTGTTGTTCAGCTTAGTCCGCCCTCTTTCATTTGTTGGATAATCCTTCATGTTGTGATCACTTGTTCCCCTGAAGAAGCGGCTCCCAATCCTGAAATTCATCGGGATGTTTGAAATTTTGTGGAATATAACATGGGGAAAGTTTCTTACTCAGTAAGAAATTCAAGTAAAATCTGAATGTTCTTAAAAGTTTGCCAATGTTGGATAATTAGAGAACATTATTTTATTTCAAATCCAATTTTACCATATGTTTTATGGATTTGAATTGTGCTTGGACTGTACCCTAAATGTTCCTGTAGGTTGTTTTTTGCACACCCCTGTTTAGACCAGTAGTGGCACAGAATCCATGCAAACACTGGCTTGTGCCTTGCAATTGCTGTAGAACCATCTCAAATACTTACCTTACGGGGATATGTGGTCATATATCCGACTAGGATCTAAATCAATGTAAATTTATATTCAGATCTGCCTTGAATACTTGTTAAGTCACAATTCACCACTGGAATCAGTAGATCAGTTCCTAGAGTGGTGGAATACAATGAGTAGGGTTTATAAATATGAATCGGTATACGCTCTGAGGAACAGATATATGATAAAAGTGAAGACAACATGGTCTTGCTTTGGAATCTTTGATACTAATATTTAATGGAAACAACTGAAGTAGTTAATATGGACTGTATCAAAACTGTTCCAATATTTATTTAATTACGTTCTATGTTTATGTATTGGAATATGTTTGAAAGCCAGTAAAAAAACATTAAAAAACAAATGACTACACATTGTTGGAACTCATACTTTAGAGGGTAAAGCAGGACAGAATTCAATGGAGGTCTGCTATTTTATTGTCCATTGTTGTAGCAATGTGTGCTTCGATCTTCTTACTATGCTGTGCATTTATTTTTTTGGTCCACACACATTATGATTTTACACGTTTGCTTGACTTTGACAGTGCCCACAATCAGCCAATGCAACTGTGGGAGGCCTTTAGCGTTGTCAGTAATAGCTATTTCTTCCACTTTCCTTAATTCAACCCGTGCCTTTGTCCTCTTGTAATGCAGCCTTTCCCTTTGGCATAGTGTCTCTGTGTGCACAACTAACCACTGTAGTCATTTACTACAGTCTTCTGCATACACCCATGCCACTGAACAGAAGCTCAAACTATTCCTTCTAACTCACGGGTTCAGATTATGACTGTAAATTTTATGTCGCAGTGCTGTCGTGGAACTGAGGAATGTTTCTGATTCTCTCTCAAAGACCACAGTCATTATATGTATACCCTTGAAAAATATTTTGCAGTCACACCTACCACTGGCTCAGACTGGCTCACTCGCCCCTCCATAAGAGAAGAGTTTTGTGGTGCTCTGCTCCATGCTTGACAAGTGCCTTATTTTTCAAACCGTGTTGACATAACATTCATTCGTGCCCCAGTTTCCCCAAGTACTGTGATTTTGTATCTCTGCACTTGAATTTCTCATCAGAGATGCTGCCTACCTTTCTTTTCCCCTGAACCACTTGCCCCACCGGCAAAAGAAGTGTCTGGCAGTATCTCAAATGGCATAGAACACTTTGCACATCCGTTTGTGTGCTGTTATCTTTCTCTTTGTTTTCTTAACGGATTATCATCCTTAGTGCATTATGTCGGACAGCTATCGTCTTGTCTCGTATGAAGACTTTATTTGGTGGAATGACTAGTCTTTTAAGTAAAGGAATGGAGCAAATGGAGGCAGTTGGTTTGTCTGGCAAACCATTTGCCCCCAACATATTTTTCTCTCCATATAACTAGTATGAGCTGGCTCTAAGTGCATTGGTTATTCATGCAAAACAGCAACAATGTCTCCTGATAAACCACTAGGATCTAGTGATTCATGACAGGCTCTCACTGTGATGTGGAGAACCACCCTTGTGCAAAAGCTACTTAATTTGACCACCAACACATTAGTTTGTTCATGATCATCAGATACTTTTGTGGGGATGGAGAGAATTGAAGGACTTGAAATATGGTAGATTAAAAACCTAGTGATGAGAGTACCAGCATTCTTCTCTTCTAGGGTACAAGTAAAAAAGGTCCATACTCCTGACTTCTACCTACTGACAGTCTTTCCATTACAAATATATCATCTGCGGACGCGAATGCAAACTTTTGCACACCTGTGTACAACATTGGATAACAAAAATAATAATTTGCCACAAAGTGTCAAATATTCCAGCACTGTTTATGCATCTATCATTTTTCTCCAGCTACATGAGAATTTTTCCATTTCAACTCTGGTCTGAAATTTGATTTATGTGACAAGGGACAAGTAAAAATGTGAGGCTTCTGCAGCAAACTCTCGCTGATAAAGGCTGGTTACCATATCCACGAAGTGGTTGTTCGAAATGTAGGATATGATGCTCAACAGATATTGGTTGCTGCAGAGGAGGTTACCAACCCAAGTAATGTAGTCCCAGGCAAATTGTTTGTGACTGGGGACAGTATCAATAAGCGTTGTTCTGGGTCTGATCATTATGTTTGCACATCGGAAGTCTTTACCTGTAGGGTCACACGTTTCAGTAGAACATTTTTACAGACTAAACCTACAAACAACAGTCTTCAGAGTCTGAAACCAAGATGTAGATGGGTATCTATCCCACTAAGGCACTTAAAGTGTGTAAGGCTGTCACAGGAGCAGCAAGTTTGTTTTTAGTAGTGTTATGGGATCAAATCAGTCTCAGGATAAAATACATTATGACTGGGCCATCTTTAAACTCTCAAAGTTGACACCCATAATTGTCCTACGGGAAGAACTTGTATTAAAACTTGAAGAGCTGGCTCCAAGAAGGCCTGAGGTGGCTTAATCAGTCAATCTAGCAGCTGCAGTATTACTAAACTTACTAAGGAATGTACCCTGAGAGCCAGAAAATTAAATATTTGTAGACTTTATGAATGATTGATGGCTGGGAACGAGCTAAGCAGAAGCAGGTAACTAAAGGAGATGAGTAAAGAGTGTAAACTGCTAATAGAGTTAGATCCATGCTTGCACTGAAGACTGCTTCAGTGCACAGATGTAGAACAACTATGTTAATAAAGGGGTACCTGGCCAAAAGTTGATATTGAATTTCCCTACTCGGCAATGTATGCAATTGTATTGGGATAAGAGTACAAATGTATTCCTAATCCCATCCTGTTAGGGCGTACCTGTGTTGATATCCTACACTTCCTCATGGACAAGGAGTTTTCAAACTTCTGGTCGGTGTACTTGTCTAGTAATTCACAAACAATAATACACTTATTTTATGGTCCTGTCATAACAGCTCAATTATTATTGATGGGAACCACTATGCTTGAAGTATAACCACCCTAGCTCAGTGGTGGCCTTTGCTTCAGCCCTTCTTTTCAGAGGTGTGGGCCGAAGATACTCAAGACAAACAAGAAACAAAAGAAACAAGATTTCTGACAGTCATTTCACATTACTTTCTCTTCCCCCTAAGTAAAGAACTCCTCCAAGCCACCCAAACGACTAATTTGTCTACTCCTGGAGGTACAAAAAAAACCTGATCAACAAACCGCAGTCAGTATGAAGCCTGGCGGCCCAAACAATAGTGCAAAAAAGGCAGGCCACATCACCACTTCACTAAGAAATTGAATTAATAGTACTTTTTCTTAATGTACAGTGCTTTATGGAGGAATGAGCCAATTTATTTTCAGTTGAAAATGAGTCCTTACTATCTGACATGTTGGTTTAATTCTATCTCTTTTGTGCAAGTATCAGACATTAATGAATACTTTTAGCTGTGAACGTGCTAGATTTTGAAACGCGTCTCAGCAAAAGCTTCATAATATGTTTGACCTTTTACAGTTGAAGAGCCTAAAACAATCTTGTCCAAAAAATGCTGTGACTGACATTTATTTGCCAGATCTAATCAAAAAAGTAATTGGCACACAAGCATATCAAATACAATAAAAATACAGCAAAAGTCAGTGAAACATACCGACCAATAAATGGACGTCCAAAATAGCAAAAGTCAATACATGCATAAAGAGCCAATACATACAACGTAAAAAATCAGAATAAAATCAATCAGAGCTATAAGATCAATTATAAGACCTATCAGCACAAATAAATCAATCCTAGAACTACAGGGAGGGTGCTAACTGTGCTGCAAACCCAGACTGGGCAATCGAATCAGCCACACAGAGTACAGAAATTTAGATACTGCAGTTACCACAAGTAAGATGGAATCGCTTTTACAGATTAGTAACGCATGTATCCGGTTTGTTAGCCCCAATGATTGGCACATAGGGCTAATCCAACGAGATCTTGGTTTGGTGTATGCTAGGCAGAAGAACAACAGATGTTCTTTGGTCTCTACGGGAGAAAAGCACAGCGGGCACATTTTTGAATTGTTTGCAGATGTTGGCCAAAATGAAGTAAAGGCAGCCATGGGCAAAATGCCATATCTGAATTCACGAAGTACACCTTTGCAAGCGTTGGATTGATTATATCAAGAAATTCTTCTGTCCTGAATTCATTTCTATGGAGGAGGAAGGATTTGGACTGACCGCCCGTAAAAACTGAGTTTCACTTTGCTCGATATAGTTGGCCCAAAATCTATTCTTTTCTTTTTATAAACACAATTTATTGGTTTGAGTTATGAACAAGGCCCAGAGGGCTAACATATAAATGAAAGGCAATGTAAAAAAAAAAAGGCATAAACCAAAACAAATACCTGCTCGCGTATCCCCGTTACATTGCAACAATAAGATACATCCCAAATCTGAGAATCCATTTACTCATTCCACCCCCATCCCACGAATGTCCGAATCTCATCATTCACCAGTTGTTGCAGAGAACAGACAGGTTCCAATTCAGTGCCACTATACTCCGGCCACACTTGCCATATTTTGGTGTGTTTCTACACACTACCCCTCGCCTTGTATACTGCCACCTCCAAACCCATACAGTGGTCCATCCCTTTTTTCCATACCGCAAGGGTTGGGGGGCCTCAGCCTTCCACTCCCTTGTTATATATCCCATTTCGCCAGGGTCATTCCCAGAAATAGTAGTGACAATTTGTATCCATTACCACCCAGAGCATCAGTGACATGAAGTAGAACAAGCTTTGGGTACATCGCTTGTCACCCCTCACCAGAACCGGTCCAGTGCAAGTCAACCCCATACTGTGTGCAGAAACGTGCCGTCCTCCGTGCCACAGCGGAGGCATGGCGGGGAGGCAATCACCCCCATCCGCCGTTGGCGATCTCACGTGTAATACACCCTGTGGAAGAATTGAAGCAGGATCAGCCGGAGTCTGGTAGCAATGGCCGCCTCCCGAGGTGCCCCCACAGCCTCAGTCCAGTCCTTGTTCTCTAGTACCCCTACGTCTGCCTCCCCGAGAGCTAAGAATGGATCTGGGTGATTGTTCATAATTGTTTGATATATCTGTTCAATGTTGTGGTCTCCAGTTGCCCATGATAAGTTTACCTTCTAATGGGTTAAATTCAGGGAGATCAGACAGGGCAGAGTATGGAGTCAGTGCATGGCGGAGTTCAAGGTAGTAATTGAACTGGCTACGGTGAATCTCCACCTGCCTGGTCTGAAATGACTTGAGAACTGTCCCGCTCATGACATCCTCAATATTAGAGATTCCTACAAGGTCACACTTCTGAAAGCCCTCCAGCGCATCCACCTGTGGGAGCATGTGGCTCCACCAGAGCGGTGCCCACTCCGCCAGCCTCCCCCACCATCCCATCTGGCGGCGAGAATGTCTCCACTGATACAGGACCTCCTTTGTCACCGGAGGAAGACCACCAGCACTGCCCCCCATATAGATATTAAACAAGAGGGGTTTTCCCCATAGCCCACTTCTCAGATGCAAAGATGGGGTTGCCCCACCTTTGCATGTCATGGTCAATGACTACTGATGATCAGCAAATGTGATGCACAGTATCAATATCCGCCATAGCGATTCCCCCACAATAAGTTGTCTGAAAGCTTTTACGGAGGGTAATTCGAGGAGTTCCGCCATTCCAGAGGAAGATGGTAAGAATGGAATTTTGCCTTCAGAACCAGTGTCGAGGGATGTCATATGGAAAATTCTGCAGCTGGTATAACAACTGGGGCAGCGACACCATTTTAAAAATTACCGACCTACTGGTGAGGAGCAGAAGCAAGACCGACCAGACACGAAAATCCTCTCTGAAGCGGGTCAAAACTGGCTCTAGGTTACATAACCACGCCAGCCCCGCATCCAGGGATATAAAGACTCCCAGGTAACTGAACCCACCCGAGGCAATCTGCAATTCCGACGCCCAACCAAAGTCCAGTGAGCGGCTACCTGCCGAGAGCACTGCAGATTTTGATGTATTTATGTAGAGGCCCGTGGCTTCACCAAAATTACGCATGATTTGCAGGATTCGGGCTTCTGATGTCTCTGGGGCAGTCAAGAAGAAAAGATCATCAGCATACAGTGCTATTCTATCGGTAAGTCCCCCATCCCCCCCCCCCCCCCATCGAAACCATGCACCTGAGCTTCCATCCTCACCCACACCGCCAAATGCTCCATCGCTAGAGCAAACAGCAGGGGGAACATGGGGCAGCCCTGCGTGGTCCCCTGCCGTATTGGAAGGTAATCTGATTTGGCACTAGCCATCTGCACTGTCGACTTCAGGTCAGTGTACAGCAACCTGAGGTAAGATGGGAATCGAGGGATAAAATGAAAGCGCCTGAGGAGTATAAACAGATACTTCCAGCTCACGGGGTCAAGTGCCTTGTCAGCCAGGAGAGCTGCATCTGGTCCCTCCAATCTATTGGCTAGTGCCATGACGTTCTATAAAAGCTGAAAGTTATGTTGGTGGCACGATGAGTCATAAAACCAGCCTGATCTGGATGTACCAGGTCAGGGATGTGGTGCATGAACCTGTTCAAGATTCAAGAGGGAAATTGGATGATATGAGGAGTGTTCACTAATCGACTGGCCTGGTTTGGGGAACACCACATTCTCTGCATGTTACCAATCGGGCGGCAGAGCGGCACCAGTAGTTGCAGAATTTATCACCCCAGCATGAGTTTGGGCATGTAGGCTTTTGAAATTCACATGGGAACCCGTTAGGTCCCGGGTCTTTCGTGGGTCATAGCCCTGCAAGGGTCGACCAGAGCTTCACTCCGGTGAGAGCATCTTCCAATGAGTCAGATGAGAGGGTTCGAAGGGGAAGGGCATGTACAAAGTCTGCTATCTATTCCCATCAAGAAAACCTCCCTCCAGGCGTACACAGCCTCGAAATGAACTACATGCTATCTCTCTTGGATCGGTGAGTAGATTGCCCAACGAGTCCCGAACGAAAGGAATGGAGGAAGAGAACTGGGCACTCCGGCATAGTCTTTGTAGCATTTTGCTCGATTTGTCCTACCATTGGTATGTGCGGCTCTGGGCCGCCTGCCTGGGTGCTTGGCCTCCCCCAGCAGGGTCTGTTGATACTGTTGTTGTACGAGACCAAGCTGCCTATGGGCCACATGCTCAACCTCCCAGTGACTAAATCTAAAGATGTGACATTTATCAGGGCACAGGGCAATATTGGCCTTAGTTTAGTTGTGTCTACAATGGCAGGGTTATTCATTTGTGGTCTACGGAACCTAAATTGGGGCCCTCTGAAAATTTTTGTGACAAGATATGTTAATACTTGTGATGTTGATGAGCGCCACATGCCAAACCCTATGAGGTATGCCTGCATAATCTCTATCATTAATATAGTTAAATTACTAAGTTGAAGCAGTTTGCATGAGTGCTGCAAACCTATTTAATTTGCTCCTTGCATCATCACAGAGCAAATGGCTGCAGATTACTTGCCTTAGGTGTTTATTTGGTGCACCACCTTCTATCCATTGATGGAGAGAAAGAAGGAAGGAGACAGAGGTGACTCCAGAACAACACATTCTCCACTCATTCCACCATTCTGCCAACCTCCTGTGGTTTCCAATCTCTTGAGTCCCAGCCTGACCATCCTGTAAAATGAAAACAGTCATTTAGGGCTGTAACCTGGGGCATAATTGCTGTGGCCTGTATCGGCCCTCTATCCTTATAAAATAATTTTGATTACTCTGAACAGTCGGAGCTTTATCCAGAGTCGCTATGTTCCTCCTGGTGTCAAACTCTTTCTTGGTTCACCTAAGGTCCATACTATGCGCAAGAGATGCTCCACTATCTCATTTCACCTCAGACTTGTTTGCTTCAGCTCTAGTAAGTAGTGGTACTGGTATCTGCACAGGCTGTAATATTACTGTTCCAGACATTTGTTACTGGCCCGGATGGCTTCTCTTCCACCATTCCTGACCCTTATCCTCAGTCCTTGGCCCCATTCCAGCAACAGAAGCATATCCCTCCAATACTCAGGGTATGAAGCTGGGTCTATTTTCTCAGCTGAGGTTGGCTCGTCCAGATACTGATGATCATGGTACTGAGGGCATTCATCCAACAAGGAGCACTCTCTCTATACTTGATCAGTTGAACTATGATCCAATGAGATACCGACCTTTCTGCTGAAGAAAAATTGCCTTTATGTGCTGCTGGCTCCCTCTGCTTCCCCATCAAGCCATTTTCACCAGATAGAGCACAGCCTGGTAAGCTGGCTCAGTAGTTGTATGAGAGTACATACCCCAGACGTGCAATCCTAAAGGTCTATGGACTACAAGTACAAGACCCTGAAGGACAGCGCCATCTTTGTATGTATGGATTTGGTGATGGCCCTCAAAAAGGTAAGGCTTCTTTCACCAACATTGACAAAGAAGCCAAATGTCTAAAAGTCTTTTTCTGAGACAAGCTAAAGGCAATGCAATCATATCAAGCTACATTCCATGGCTTTGGCTTAATTATGATTGATTTGCCTCTCTCCATATGTTCAAGATCAGCATAAATATCCTCACTCTGTATACTAAGGTGGAAAATCAAAATTGTTGATATCTAGGAATCTCCTTCAAATTGCTGCCATGAACTCCATCTTTCCGTGAAATGACAAGCATGGTAGAAGTGTTTGGACTTGGAACAGGAAGACCAGGATAAAAGATATTGACTTTCTATTTGATGGCAAGAATATATTTGATTCATCAATGGATGAAATGCAGCAGCGCCATGGGACCAGTACGATTGTGTCTCAGTTGCTTCCTTAGAGACATTTAGCCATCAGGTTTCCTTTCAGATGTCCAAGACAGGGACCACTTTTCTAGAAGATGGGTGGGGGGCTTGGGGAAGGCGAGGAATTTTGCATCTTTAGCCATTCCACTAGATGAACAAAACTACTTCCTACTGTCCCTTGTTTGATGTAAAACAGAGACACAGAAGCTCATAGACACTATTAAAACCTTACAAATTGGTGTGTTATGATGCCTCATCTCTAGTAGAGGAACACAAAGATACCGAGTTAACGTAGGACACTTGGGCTGTGAGTTCTTAAAGAATCGCAAACAGCTTGCTAGTCTGGAGAATACTTGCAATGATTCTGACATTGTCACTTAAGGAGTCCATCACACACTGTCACCTAATTGGCTGTTTTCTTGTATTTGAGATCTTGATCTATTGGTTGTTACCGTAACCAGCACTAAGACCCTCTGGGTAAAGGCATAGTTGTAAAAAATGTCAAATAGCTAACCAAGTAAACAGGGCCTCCCATCCCAATAATCTAGATATCAGAAGTCATGCGGGAAAACACAGCTGCACTGCAGTGACCAAAATTACATTATCGTTTAAGAAGAGCAATGGTTTTACAAATCTTCTGAATCCTCTTTTGCCATACCACTGTGGAAATCACAGTTGTTATCCAGTTGCAGAGATAAAAGCAGTGTTTCAAAACTCTGAAGCCACTTTGAAAAGTTTTAGTCAACCATGCCCACCTTGTGGGTGTGTTCACAACATCCAAAGACAGACAGGAACTAGTACAGGTGATAGATGAGACTAATCGTACTTCAAGGCTCCTGCAGCGTCAGACTTGTGACATTCAAATGGCAGTCACAAAAGGTTGCAGCAAATTCCTGGGCTACAACTTGATCTATGAACCACAGTTTCTGTTGATGCTTTGACATTTGTATTTGCCTCAGTGTATCATGCCACATGTTTGTACCATCCTAGCAGAACAAAAAAGTCTCCCAGTAGCAGGATCACCATAAATGAAATAGGTTGAAAGAAGGAGAATTACCTCAGGTAATTCTCTATGTCATAACCAAAAAGGACAGTGATCACCTGAAGATCTGTATTACATAGAACCTGGCCAACAGGTATATTTGCTACTCGATCTCAATTTTCTGTTCCCTCTTGAAACTAAAAGAGGGCACTAGAAGTTTAATTTCTTCAATTCTGTCAATTACAGGGCAATCAGCGAAAGCACTGTATAATTAAGAATATGTTGCTGCTAGACAAGTAAGCGTCTTATTGTATTTTTCAGAGGCAGTATCAATGTCAAGGAGCCTGTAATATTGTGTCTGTAGAAAAGAAAGGAAAGCTCTTAGGATCTCTTTTTACTGTCAAATCTGATCGACCTGGCTAGTTCTCTTTTAAACCGATCTTCCTCGTCTCTTTCATCCATCTATCCCTCTCTTCAGGATAAGGTCTAACGTGCTCAACCACTCCTCTGTGGAGGACTTGATCGGCAGCTCAAAATTTCCCCTCTTGACAAACCTCCCAGCATGAAACCCTCTAATGCTTCTGTGTCCCTTTCCATCCTTTTGGCTCTTTCCAAAGGGCGTTTTCCCTCACTCAGAAATGTAACTGAGACAGATGACTATGTTTTCTACAGGCTTGTTGTTAGTTTTGAAACATCCTGGGGTCCAGCATGAAAATACATTTATGTTCTGTTATGTTCAGATCGTTCTGTTATGAGAGCGTCATCACAAATCAATATTAGAACTCTGAACCCTCTCATTCTGACAGAGGCCCTTTACTTCTAAAGTGCAGGGAAAGAAGTTACTGTTAACCTTAAGGTTGTTATTGCATTGCCAAAGACAATTGTATCCAAAAGAGGTGGGGTTATAATTTAAAGGAGGTGTTAATTTCCTGTGTTATGGTAAGTTCAGGCTCTAGTTTACATGTAGCCATAGCAGCAAATGGTAAACCAGCTCTTTTTTTTTTTATTAGGGTGCAGTCATAGCAAAACAGAGTTTCTGGAGAAGTGAAAGAAATATTCACTTTGACATTCAGTCATTATTTGTGAAAGTAAACATATATATTTAAAATAAACTGTCTTTTCTTTTTTTCTGAAGGTACAAAACCACATAAGGATATCCTATCTAACGAGAGGATAAAGATTGTTCCAATTTCTGAAGTTAACCTGTTGAGAGGTAAATATAATGTATTTTTAGAATTTGGACACTAGTCGATGTGAAAATGGAGACAACTAACTGTATTAGTACACTCTAGTGATGAGGCAAAAATATTCTATGTAAAATTGTATTGCACATTAAAAGACTAGTTATAGCATTTAAGGCCAATATTTGCAATTCTGCATTGATCTAATCATCATCGTCATTATCAGGAAATCTCTATTGCGGCTGATTAAAACCACAAAAGATACAGATAAAAAAAATAGATACAAAAACCAGCATATAATTATACTGCAATTGATGATTATTTAAAATGCTAGGTTCCATATCCTCAGTTCGCTATTTGGGCCCGTCAGACCAATGTTACAAGTGGTGTTACTACGAAGATAAAATGATTCAGTAAAAGCAATGCAACTGTATCTTTAAAGTGCCTGTGTAGCAATCTTTTTAAATAAATGTCTTCCTCATGCACCAGACACAGTGTAAATACTTAGCCAAACTATGCAGTGTTCCTATTGTGGTATCAGATCTGACTATCGTAAGCAAAAGATAGAGTGACAAATCAGTATTATCCACTTCCTCCTTGGAGCTACATAGGCCTTACAGAAAAACAGTAGATGAGCCACTGATTCCTCTGCCTCATTACAAGCCCGGCAACTAATTGCCAGTGGTGTGGCTGGCTTATTCCACCCAAGGCACGTAATTAAATTTAATATACAATGATTTTGCTGCAGGGGTGGGGCGTAATAGTATCAGAAATGTTTCAAACGGGTAAATCCAGAAAATCTGCAGAAGAAGACCTATTTCTTGAATTAACATGTTCTCTTTCGAATAAATGTTGCCAGTATCTCTATTTTAGCTGTGTTTTTGTTACCACAGGATGGTTTGCTCTGTTGGGCAACAACTCTTCCAGATCAACATAGGGCTCACATTGTAGACCCATTGGACTTTGTAATGACTATCAAGGGTAATAATATCTTCAAGTGCACATCGGTATTGTGCCACTTTCTCAACACAACAAAGCCTTCGCCAAAATAATAGTGGTCTAAGAGAGGCCCCTTGTAAGGTTGAATTTAAACCCATGTCCAAAAGTTGTGGCAGCGTCGGGGTGCACTGGGGCAAATTTACTAGGGATTTCAGAAATTTTCTTTCCGCTGTTGCAAGATTATTCTTCTGGGAGTGTCCCCACACTTCTGTGGTATAGTCTGCACTACCTAAAGCTTTGGCATTCTATATTTCTAGGGCAGGGGAAACAAACCTAGTATAGGTAGGTTTGGACACTCCATGTATGGATGCATGACGTTATGTTGTAGTTTTAGGGTACTCTTATTGATTTGCATGTACCAGGGCATATTAGTTGAAATCCTTCCCCCTATCCAGTACTAGAGCCTCTATATGTTTTATAAGGATTAAGGGGCCCAGAATTCTGATTCATTTAGGAAGATATCCCTGGGAATCCGATCGGTGCCTTGCCTGAGGTAATGCCCTTTATTGCGTGCAAGGTATCTGTAAGCGCAATCTTTAGTGGTTCTGCATTCATCAACAGTGAGTATGTTATGAGTATATCTTCCCGACTATTACCATCATCAGTGTGTGTGTGTATATATACAGGGCGACAACGGTTTTGATCCATTTACAAGGCTGGATATGCCTGACAATCTATATTACTTGGATTACTGCGGTTCCCATTGACCATTATTTGCCAAAACAGATTGCTATCCTTTAGTTTTGCCACAGTAAGCAGATCATCCCAGTTCTGCTCTTCCTGCTATCTCCTCACAACTACTTGTATACTTTAGTAAATTTCCCTTGCATCTCTGATCAAAACTAAATTTTTACTATTAATGGCAGATATGAGGTTACTTTTAGCTCTTTTGCATTCCTTATTAAACCAAGTATTGTGAATTTTATTACCTTTGTGGGCTGAGTTCACAGACCTTTGAAAATATTTAAGTAGGAATACAAATGAATTGTGTGTATTGGTAATTATACAGTTACTGTTATCCAGAGAGGATGTAGATCCTATTCTTTCCATTGCCTCTAACAATTGCCTATATATCCTTGCTATGACATCGTGCTTCTGCTGGATGCGAGTGCATTTAACCACCCGCATTGATTTAATATAATGTTCTCCTTTCTTTGCTTGTTGCAAAATAGTGGACGTGACAAATTTTCTCACTCTTTCTCACACTTTGATTACTTTCCTTGCTCTTTTCCAGGCCATTTAAATTCTTGACCTGCTTTTACCACTGCCTTCACTGCATTTCTAGTTGGAAGGTGGTCCATTTAGCGCTTTTTCTTTGCAGAACATCCTCATTCTACTCTTTTGGTTTGACGTTTACTAATTTGCAGCCTATATCAAACAGAGAGGATATAAATGAAGTACTCCTGTTACATCAAAAATAAGTCTGAGCGTAGAGGTTCATGGCAATGGGAAAAAGAATATGTGGTAGAGGAGGTATTGAGACACTTCTGTTAGTTATATAAATAAATATACATTTGAACCAAATGCATGAACATGATATACTCTGCACGATGGACATCTGTGGAGTACTGTGAAGATACCAGACTCTTTGTTTTCAAGGAAGTGGTGTTTGACCTCCTTTTGAAAGTGATCATAGTTGGGCAGCTCCAAGGCTGAAATTAGGGCCCTCTAGTTCGCTTCTGCCAACAGGGAAACAGACCTGACTCTTGATATAGCCTATGAGAGTAACCAGCCTATGGTCAGATTTGAATACTACAATGAATAACTGCACAGGATCATATGCTGAACTTCCATCCAGCTTCCTTGATGTTCATGTAATGGATGGCTTTGGAAATCTGAACTGGGTGCGAGTGTCGAAGTTTAAGACTTTTTCGAATTAGCAGAATAGTTGTTGGAATGAAAGCGAAGAGTGGAAGGTGAAGTGGGTTAGCATTTTGAAGACTTTTAGTGTCTGATGATGTGAAGAGTTGGCCGTAGTGTTGTAGTCTGACTGGGTAACACCTTCCAGAATACCTTCACATGGCTCATGTGACTGGGCTGCTGGCTGGAATGCCTCAATTAATCTCAGTCACTGGTGATCGCTCAAGCTTCATTGTAGGCCATTGTTTTTCATCAGCTTTGTTACTCCAGCCAGAGACCTGCCATACGCCAATGAGTCTTGATCCTTCTCCATTAGAACAGTCCAGCCCGACTGCCACACAACGTCCCTTCTAGACGGAAGCACAAACCCCCCATAGTCTGGTTGTAGTTAACTGAGGCCTCATTAGTGAGGTATAGCTAGAGTCCTGTTGAAAAGTGAGAATAGGACCACATTTGGGCATAACTTGCGGTATCTTCTGCAACAACAATAAGACGATTGAAGAATTGCTTGTATTAATGCTAGCAATCGCTTGTGGCCGTACCCAGGCCTTTTTTTCACCCAAAAAGCCACTACAGTGAACTGCCATATGCAAATTAAGTTTGGTTCTGTTTTAATAGGAACAGTCGATGGCACGGCAACCCATTGCTGAATAAGCGCATTTATTGATTTGTTGCTGCGATCGATTTCTGAGAGCTTGTTTGCTAAGCAGGATTTCATGGCAATCACCTACTGTTAGCATATTTGCACAGCTGCACAACATAGAGACTATTAGTGTATCACATTGCAGCAACGAAAGCAATGCTGTGTCTAATTCGTGCAAGTGTTTCCCTGTGAGCACATACAGTATTAGTCATGTCGTATCATTATGACTGGATCCCTGCAGAAAATATTATTGTTAGGGCCTACAGGTTCCTACCTGAAAGACTGTTAGGGAGGGTAGTTAGTGAGGTATTCTAACCTGTGTAGCAAGACTCTACACCTTACCTTGTATTATCTTCATGCTTAATGAATGATATAATATATAACACCCTTCCACCTTAGGGCTGGAAAGCAGATCACAGTCGAATGGTGGCTGCAGGCGCATATGTGTGCTCTTGTAAAACATACAAAATGCCTGGTCCTAAAGGTTCCAGAGATCTCTTAACAGGAATTATCCTAGTCTCACCCTCAGGTAGCACACACCAAGCTTAATACTTACTCGGACAAAGGTGCTGGTGGTATAAAATCAACAACACAAATAAATAAATACTGTTAAAAGGATAAGTAACAATAGACCCAAACCAAGAGCAGAAAAAGAAAACATGTCTTAACTGACTGCCAAAAGAAATTAAAAGAAGTTTGAAAAGGAGTAAGGTGTAACTATTATCGTAGCAGTCTGTTGTAACCAATTTTATTTGGTTGGAGATGTTGAAAATGGAAGAAAAATTACTGTTACTGTGAGTCTCATTAGTGAGACAGGCTCTAAGTTGTGTGGTAGAACTTAGAATTTTTTGCCTTGGTTAACAGATTTACCTTGGGCATAGTTATTTGTATGGTTGTCTCTATGGTTGCACGTCCTACAAAGTGTCCCTGGAATAGTAGCCCTATGCTGATCTGCCTCCGATGTAATCCTCTCTTTCAAACACAATATTCTTCTGCTGAGGAAGATTTATGTCACAAGTCTCCTGAGATGTGTTCCACAATATTTTTTTGTGTTGCTTCTCTGCAATGAGATGGGCTACAATATCAATATACAAGAATGGTAATATACTCGTACATGCCTCCAACACGACTCTAGAAATCTTCTACCAGATTTTCCTCAAGATAAAAACATGTTTCACAAGCAGAGCTCCCGACTAATCGGAGCGCTTCAACCAATTCCCCTACAGTTTCACCAGAATGCATTCATCACACACTCTTGCAACACCCAAACCCCCTTCTCCCAAATCATAAACACTAATAATACTCGCCCGAACAATACCACAATGATGCTTGTGAGAGGTCCCATTTCTCTTTTGTCAGTTATGGATGCACACACTATAATCCAACTGCACAACGTGATGAGATCCTACCCCACCGTTCAAGCAACAACCATCAAACCCCGATGGCATCCAGAGAAGACAGTTATTTTGATAGTCCGATAGCCATAAAGTCTACAACCACACTCCACAATACCCATAACCAAGGCACTCCAGTATGCCAGCCCTCTAGACTCTGCCAGACAATACAAATGAAACAGACCCACCCACGAATAGAGCGATCAGAACAGGGCTTAACCCCTGTCCTCTACACTCCACACAATCAAAACCCATGTCAAATTCACCTACATACATCTCACTATCACCACGAAACATAACCAAATTAAGCGACAAGATGGTAAACCAGCACCAGCAGAGAACAAAAGGTTCAAGCCAACAGACGCACACTCCCATCAAGCACAAATCTGCAAGATAGATTACACCAACCTCCGCTTACAGAAAAGACATAGCTTACACAAACAGAAAAGCACACCTAAGAGATTGGCCGTTAGAAAAACCCAGAGACGCTTCCCATGTGTCTGACCTGAATGCTAAATACAAACATATTTCACAGTAGCACAACCGTCTCACTCGGCTGGAACACCTAATGGTCAACCTTAGGCAGGATATGAAAATGATCACAACAGCCCTACAAATGGCCCTGGTAGCCATACATGATTGTAAGCCACAGATGCTACATGGATTAGATCCCAACCATGATAACCAATACCCTGCACACCCAAATCAAACATGCTGCCCTAGCCTACAAGACCAGTGTCTGATGGTACCTGCCGGCCCAAGAGAACATGCAATCAGTTATCCAGGTAAGAAATCACTGACCTGTTATAGACATACAAGAATCCTCCTAGAATCCCATGGCACTTTACTCTAACATACTGACCTTGATATCCGCCAACCAATGTAGAAAACTAGTCAAAGATCGACATATTAACCCACAGAATCTAATCACGATCCTACCGTCCCTGACCATCTAAATAATCCCCAGCTCACAGTGACAAAACTTAAATGCATGTTAAACAATTGCATGTCAGCTACCAACATACCACGGACTTAGCCAAGGCAATCATGACCTTGACATATTATTCTTGACTGAAACATTGCTTAATCCGTTGTCCACACCCATTATGGGCATTCTCACACCCCCCCCCCCCCCCAACTACAACATCGAAATGACTAGACCATCCACTTCCACATATGAACGCATGGGTGCTGAAATCCTCACAGCAAACAAGTCTCTTACAATAGTTCACCTAATCTACCATCTGCCGTGGGACAATCTACTCTTCATTGAGTAATTAATGGAAACAATCACAGTACACTCCCTACTGCATCCAAACCAAATATTTCTAGGGAATTTCAACCTACACTGGAATAACAAGAGGGACCCACAGATCTACATCTTAAAAAAACTTCCTTAATGACCAAAGCCTCATCCAAGCATGCACTGAGCTAACACATGGCAAAGTGGGCCACACTTGATCTAATCATATCAAAGATTGGAGCCTTAAGCATGGACTCCATGAACCCAAAGGACTGGTCAGACCTCACCAAATAGTATTCCACATTACTACACAAACACACAAAAAATAGAGATCAAGGGATCAAACCCATACACTGGGCTAAAGACACAAGAAACCTAAACAAAGATGAGCTTGCCTACCTCTGTCTTAACAAGCTCTCGCTTCCTAGCGATCTGCAGAATGTGCAAGATCTAACAGACTACTACAACAATAACATGACAGACATAATAGAGGTAGCAGCCTACACCTGGTTCAACAAGAACCTAAATGAAGAAAAAAGACGATTCGACTTTAGGAGAGTCTATGGAAATATGAACCCTCCGCCTTTGTTTATATAACGTTGGGGGAAACAAATAACACCTACAAAAAGGATATATGGAATGCTAACGCATCTTTCTTCAGAACTCAGGTTGATTCAGCCATTAATAGACCACGTAAACGTCTTGAAATCGTCAAATTGGTCAGCTCCAAAAACCCTAACATCATTTCAAACCTCTCCACGGAGAAATGTAACGCCTTTGCACCCTTTTTTGAAGACAAAATACTGAAAATTGAAAGAGCAATTGCCTTCGACAATGAAAAGAATCAAGGGTTGCAAACAACAACGAACAAATAACTCATCTAGAGCCCACAAAATCCAGCAACACAGAGGTTTATGTATATCTCATTAAAAACAAAAATAAAGCAACATGGAACAAATTCAAATCACTAGATGAAGAGGAAATTGGCAAGATCATCATGTCTTTGAAACCAACGTCACAAATCAATGATCCACACCCCTCTACAATCAGAAAAAGTTTCAGCCAACTTGTCTCCCCATTTGGAAAAACACATCTCTAACGCAAAGTATTATACCAGATTGCTTTAAGATCGCGCAAGTAACTCCCATCCTGAAAAAACTTGACACGATAAATAAATTTCGATCTGTATCCAACACTCCCTTTTTAGAGAAACAACAAATTATGCCAGCATCTTGAGCAATTCAACCTACTCGACAAGTGCCAATGAGGTTTCAGACCTGGACACACCACAGATCAGCCATTTTACACATCATGGACGACACACTAAAAATAGTGGATTGTAACTCTATACTGCTAGACCTGTCCTCGGCATTCGACACAGTCAATCATGACTTCCTTCTGGAGCAACTTGAACACAGAATGGGGTTCTCTGGTAACGTTCTCAAATGGTTCACTTTATTTCTTAATGATTGCTCTCAACTAATCAAACTGGGACGCTCACTATCCAAGACTCATCCGGTGAGAACGGGTGCACCTCAAGGATTGCGGACACTCTTCAACCCACACATGGAACCGCTGACGGAGATCCTGGAAATTGCAAGCATTGCATACCCCATGTACACAGATGACCCTCACCTCTACTTCAACATTTTCACCAGGATGATATCCGAATAAATGACATTCTAGTGAAAACCCTAACTTGGCTATCACTGAACCACCTCAAATTGAACCCAATGAAAACAGAATTCATGCTCGTCTCGCTGCCCTGTTGTCCCCATCGCCAATAAATACATAAATGGGTGACACACTTAGATGTCATCAACTGCATACCCACTATGATCGAAGCAACAAAATCTCTTGGGATCACACCAGATAAAAACCTTAACATGCAAGCACACATCCGTGCAACCACTCACAGTGCCAATCACCAGCTCAGTCTACTTACGAAACTAAAACCTTTTGTGCCACCACAAGCCTTCAAGCTCGCGGTTCAATCCCTGGTTGTGTCCAGACTGGACTACGGGAGCGCAACCCTAACAGGCCTGCCAAAAGCACATACGGCATTGCTAAGGACAATCTTAAATGCCTCTGTGAGATTAATAACAGGAACGATGCATTTCGATCATATCACACCATCTCTGAAGTCACTTCAGTGGCTCACAGTAGAAGCCAGTATACATTTGAAGATGGCATGCATGATGCATAAAGCCCTGCACCTTAAGACACCTAGGTTTCTAACGGATAAGCTCAAGTTTTCAGGAGAAAGCCACTCTTTATGGAGTGGTAACTCCGTTCCTGGAAAGCCCCCCTTGCCCCCTCACCCCCCCCCCCCCCGAGTCAAGAAAAAAAAGACCCACACACACACCTTCCTCAGATCTGCAACAAGAATATCAAACTCACTCCCGTTTTGGATTAGGTCTAATCCCTAAACCCATGCTTTCAAGAAAGAAATTTAAAAACATCTACTCAACAGATTTCTAACATACATTACTGGTCCTGAGGCGTTCCACCCACAGGACGCCACCCCAAGGAAACTATACTACTCCGGCAGGTGTGCATCAACGTGCTGCCATGAACATTTCGCTTAGATGCTGATTTCCTATGTAGAGTACTTTGAATGTCTTTGAACGGACTCAGCAGTAAAACCTGATAATGAATGACCTGAACCAGGATCTGATGTTTATGTACAGCGCTCTGATACCCATGGGTAATGTTCCCCGCTTTATGAAACTTTCTAAATAAATACTTGGTGGGAACCCTCTGATGAACATGGGGGTCCACACCTTGTTACCTCTTGTCAACATGGATGATTTCTGCCCCCCTGTCATATTATGACTAGAAGTTTGTGACAGAGGAATATATATAGCTTGGCTCTTAAGCCATTTTCCTGTGCTCCTGCTACTCTACAGAACTTGATTCAG
Source organism: Calotriton arnoldi (assembly GCA_963921515.1). Taxonomy (NCBI): domain Eukaryota; kingdom Metazoa; phylum Chordata; class Amphibia; order Caudata; family Salamandridae; genus Calotriton; species Calotriton arnoldi. The sequence continues at coordinate 93,739 of CAWUFW010020164.1, forward strand.
TGCTTCAGATGTGGCCTCTACATCTGGACTCGAAACTTCAGATTGGGATGCAACCCTCAAGATGTGGCCTCCACACCTGGACCCAATACTCTTAGTGATACCTCAGATGCTGCCCTCTGTAATGCCCCTTTGAAGTATCGGAGATGCAGTGCACCAAGACCAGTTTAGATGGTGCAACTTTTGGTATACGTTTTCTTCAGTTTACCTCTCATCAGAGGATTGTCACAGGCACCTGTCGTCTGCAGGAAGGAGGGCAAGGAAAATATCCCTGAGATTCCCTCCCCGCATTCTTATTGTCCCACGTGATTATCTGTCATGGCGGGGACGTCATGTGTTGGATGATGAAATCATGATTGCATACTAAAGGACAAACCTTTTGTGTCTCAACTTCTGCAATTCAGTCTGTAGAAAAATGACGTTATCATGCTTGAAAAGTACAAGATGAAGAACGGATGTATTAAAATGCCTGTAAAAGAACTGCTATCAGTAAAACATATATTTTCCCAACATATGCATGGGTAAGGTGACAGAAAATACCGCGTGCATAATTTCCAAATCTTTATTAAAGCATATATATTTAAAGTATTTCTCCATCAAGGCATCCTCACCAGGTTCATAAGCTAGGTCACGAGCACTCCCACTAGGAAAGACACAAATTTTAATATTAAAAGTTCAGTTCATTTATGAAAACATTTGTTATGCTTTCACTCTACTGAAAAACGTTTCGAACATGTGAAACCAGACAAAACAATTTAAAACTGCAAAATAGAAAAAGATGACTGCTCCTAAAAATCATGATTCTAGGTTCTGCTGATCCTACTTTGGCGAAACGAGTTCAACAGTGGGGTTGCCAATCTTACATCAGTACTTTGTGTTCTCTGGCATAGAAGGATTTTGGAACACCTCGTTTTCTACTCCGTTTTTATTTTGAAGGCATACTTTTTATCCAAGTAGTTGTTTTGCTTTTTTTTTTTTCACTTTAGTAAAGAGCAGATTTTGTTGTTATTGAATTTTACAACAGGTACGAGGAACAGCTGTATTCCATCTTTTTTTCTGGCTTGGGCTCCTTTAATTATTTCCCCTGAGTGATAGGAGCACGTCCGCTAAAGATTGACATTCCAATTGCCAATATAATAACACATGTATTGGTAAAGCATTTTCCCCCATGGGACATCTTCGCGCAGAATAACATTGGAGCTTGCAGGTACTCTCAAACATTGATTCAGAAACCACTCCCCGAAATAGGCTTTACACGTCTGCAGTGATGGCTAACTGAGAGCCTGTCCCTAGACAAAGTGCCTAGGAGGGACCCTGCCCCTTACTCTGTCATCTCTGGTGTGACTTCCAAGCTTCCCGCTAGGGTTCTGCAGTACCTTCCACCCATCTCTGTTCCTGTTCTCCGACGTGAGTATCTTTTAAGACTAAGGCTCTCTTCTGCATTGTCTAAGGCTTCAGCGCTTAATATTTCAGACAGTGGCGCTGTATGGTAGCACGTGGACCTATTGGTGCATTAGGTAGAATTTGCTGAGAAAATCAGTGCAGCAAAGCCATTTCTTATTAAAGGGAGGCTGCACATTTTTTTTAATTTAAATTATAGATGTGCCACCATGAGGAATATGAAGCTCTGTAGGAGGCATCATAGCTTGTTCTGTTCTGGATGAGCTTATTCTCTTGTAGATTTTTTTTTTTAGGCAACAATTCAAAGAGATTTGACGATGCTATGCAAGGCTTCTGCTGGTTCTTCATCCTTTATTATTGCAACTTCCAAGCTTGCCAGGAAATGTAACATTCCATTGTGTTACATCAGACCATACGAATGACACATTTGAACCCGCGCTAGCACTTAAGGGGTTCATTCGGACTATTAAAGGCAGTTTAGATGCAATTAAAACAGATTTCTAGTATCCTGGTTCTGTGAAAGCGATTTTCACCGAGATTAAAAGAAAATATAGGGCTCGTACTCTTATCTCTTTTTTCCTCCGAGGCTCTTGCCCTGCTGATTTGCTAGTGATGTCAGTGGGGACACCGTTTCCTTCCAACCAAGGTAAGAATGGATTAGTCACAGAGTGAACATTCCGGGGAGAAAATTTGCACCTTCGGTATGGTTGGTAACACTGTAAACGGCCAATGCTACTTGTATTTTAATTGGACTGAACAGAAGATAGTGGGGTAGGATGTAGGATTTGCTACAGTTCCTCCTGGAACATAAGAAGGTGAAGGCTGAGTTGCTTGTGGTGGAATGACAAGCAATTTCGAATTAACTCAACAGAGACTCCAAATGTGTCTCCCATCTTGCTGCTACATAAGTACACAGTGCAATTTTTCTGGTGAGCCATTCCTGGGTGCAACTGTTTTACCTTAAACCTGAGACTCGCCTCTGCACTTGAAAAATTCTGTTTATTTATGATAACGTTTTTTGCCTATCTTTCCAAAGAGGACTGCGGCTGAGATTGTCAGGTTGTTAGGCTAGAATAATGAAAAATCCTTTGCCTCCAGTATCTATGCAGCATTGGATTTAATTGACCCATCCACCAGGTTAAACACCCTGAAGGCAGATAACAATTAGTCGCCAAACATTCGTTTCAGTGAGGATACTGTAAAAGAGGGCATAATAGAGAATGGTGAGAGGAACTGTAGCAACTCCTACCTTCCCCAAACAGCGTGACCCAAGCAACGATTGTCTTCAGCAACACCACCCCTAAGGAACTGCATTGGCAGGCAGGATACAAAGAATTGCATTTGATGCTTGAGTGCTAGAGACTCCTATCACAACCTCATTCTCATTAATTTACTTTCAATGATGCTTCTCTTGCTGCGTCATCTGTTTGAATAATCATCTTCTCTTGCAAAAGAATTTTGATGTCTTAGTAATTAATGTAATGCCGGAAGCAAAAGTAATCTTTTCAAAAGATTTGTGATAGACGAGGAAGGACCATAGCATATAAAGAGGCCCATTTTAGACCTGAGGTGTCAGGATCAGAAAGCCTACATTCAAAAACAAAAGTTCAAGATGATTACTTTGCAAGCCAAAAATCAGTTTCTCAACCATTGTGGTTTCATAGTCTCGTATCTCTCCAACCACAGTTTCCACGTACTGGTGAGATAGTTCCATAGGTGCTTCCTTTGTTTCCTGATGGTCTTTGGACCGTAACAGGTCTAGGTAGTTTTCTTTGACTTGATGTCTGCTCTGAGGAATTTACAAAGTGCCAGGCAAGAAGTGTAACATATCTTTGATAATTGTTGCATGTCCCTAATTGCACAACTGGGAAAGATTCCTTATCATTTCAGATCTTCAGACACCAGCGAGCCTGCTCCACCATTCGAGGTTCTCTGAGAACTGGAAGAAGTTGTTGACTTTTCTGTAAAGTCTACAATTATAGACCCAGCACCGATAAAACTGATCCTGTCTGCAGACTGGTACCAGATGTGTCTGAACAAGAACCAAAATCTCTGGTAGGAACAAACATTGCTAGATGAGCAGATGGGATCTCCAGTTTCAAAAGTATCAATACATCAGGGACTTGTGAAGACAAGATTTTTAACTCGCCACATGCAGCTCAGTTGCTGACTTTGGTGGACCAAAAATGACAAATCTGATGAGTGGTTTCTGGAGCCATCCACATACAAAAGAGACTGTTTTATTGAGTTCCTTTCTCAGCAGTTAGGAAGAGCACTTGAAAGGTCTCACCACTCGGGCTGTCTGGGTTTTGCTGAAATTAATTCCTTTACTTTTTCAATTTCCTGGAAGTGAGAGTCCGTTTGTTAATTCGCAGATTTTCTGTCCATACTTCAGGGAAATTGGTGTTGGTGCAAACAGACAATGCAATTAGCATGTTCTAAGCCTGAAAGGAAAGGTGAACAAGGTCTGTGGCATTTTCCCTCAACATTAATCTGCTAATTCAAACCAGCACCATACAGTACACAGCAAGCGAGTTAAAATTCAGTAAAACATAGAAACAAGATATTAACCCGATCCTAAAGGATACCCATTTCGCTTATCTTTATAGACAATGACTAAATATTAAGGTATAAGAGCCTAAATTAAAGCTTACTTTAATATCTTGTTACAGTGTTAAACATATGGGTGAATCCACAGGCTTTATTTGTTCAACCATGCTCAAGGTAAAAGCGTATCACAAACTAAAATATGTGGGTGGATTGAAGTTTTGTTGCAAGAAAGAGAAAGCAAATAGAGCTCATCCAAGTTGTCCTAGAGTCCATTCAATATAAAGCTGCCAGATGAACCTCGATGTGTAACATCCCTTTTGCTGACTAATGTAGGGCTTCTACTTGGAATTTGGTTCATACCTTCTGTGTCCGTTATTTCTTTGACTCCTGTGTTGTGGCTGACACTCAAGTGATCAGCTATCCCTTAGAAATCTGTTTAGCCTGGGACTTAAAATGCACCCTCCCCTTGTAAGTATAGCTACTGCCCTGAATCTTTTTGTAAGGTTATGAGTCTGTGGAGGACTCTGTGCTTGAGAAGCAAAACTCACTTACTTATTATAACTATAGTTCACCTTTGAGGGTATCTCTCCCCGTTTCAACTCCAACCCCTCCTTCCCTCATTGAAGTGTTTCACGCAAGTTCCATTTAAAAAAAAAAAAAAAGCCCTCCAGTTGAGTGGCATTTCTGGGGTTGAGCTCTCGGCTCTTTTGAAGGCTCCGCTGACCTTAGAAATTACATTTAAAAGAGCAATGACCTTTATCTCCCTGATGCTTCAGTTTTAAACTTGTATCGCTGTTTTTAATTTCCGATTTCTTTGTCTTCATATTTTGAGTGTTTTGTGGGCCCGACCTTGCATCATTTTGAGGTTATAAATTTGAAGAGAACACATTTTCTGAAGAACTTTTGTTACAAATAAGTAACCTCTACTTTTTAGTGAATTTATAGTCTTGTGAGTAGCATACATACCTGCATAGTGACTGCATATAAAGATCACTAGTTCCTTAAAGTGTACCGTATTCTAGCCTTTGCCATTAATGGCATTGACTTTCTTTAGTTGTTACTGGTCATTGTAAATCATTTAAATTTTTTTTTTCTAGTTTTCCATTCCATACTTGCATTACATATTTTCACGTTTCACGTTTGCCCTTTCTCACCTGCCACAGCTTTGATGGCCTATTCACAATAGGGGCACTCTCCCACAGCTTCTTCAAACTCCTAATCGCTTACATATTTGAAGAAGCTCCTTTCTAGACAAGCCTCCACCAGGTGTGTGCCCTCTGCTACAGTAGTTGGGGTTGCAACCTGTGGAAGCTATGGTGATGCTAGAGACTTGGATCAGGCTTTCTGCCCATGGCACGTTTGAATACACCTGTCAAATTAAAGGTAAGTAATGTATCAGTCTCTCATAATAAACCTGAAAGTTTAAATTCTTCACACTCAAGAAAGCCCTATAGTCTGTTAGAGTTTTTTGTGCTTCTTTTCAGTGGGTCCTCGGATTTTCCAGTATTTTTCAAAAGTAGTTGTGCAGGCTGTGCAGCTCTTTACTGTGCTGATGAAGATTGATGCATCATCCCATCTTCTGCTTCAGGTATATTATCTTTTTCATTTGTAATATGCAGAGCGTGGTGTTGTTTATTGCACTTCTTATTGGTCATGGAATGGTGGTTCTTTGTATTCACAGGTTATATGAGCATTTAGATATATATGAACATTTTGATGCGGTTACATTTAGCACCTGTGACTTGGATCGTTGTCCTTCCTGGCTCTTTCTGAGTAAATAGTTCTGGTGGAGTTTGGCATTTCATTGTTAATTTCTCATCCCAGACTCTCCTCTACTCAGTCATTGCCATGTACAAACACAACCACACATGACAATTTGCTCTCTGTACCTTTGAACCATGCCTAAAGAAAACTCGAACCAAAAGTTGCTATACCTAGAAGAACTCAAACGGCTGCATCTGTTTTATACTCCGTACCATCACATGCGATGGCCTTCACCCATCCATTCACCTCCTAGGCCCCTGATTACTCGCCCCCAAGTCCACCATGCCAGCCCAATTCCCTCCTTAAGCCACAATATATACGGTGTGTGTTTTCTTTGTTTTTTTTACCGTTCATGTTTTTATGCTAAGGTCGGAGTGACCAAATGAAAAATGAAAGCATTTGATTAAAAGCTCTTTGGACGTTTTAACATTCCATCAGCTTAGGAGTCTGTCAGTATGCCTTTCCCAATGGGAATTCGGGTGTAGGGTATGTTCTGACTCGAAGGATGTACAGAAGAAGACTTCTCCGACAACTATCATCATTAAACCAAGAATAAATACGTAGAGCATAACGCATACACTAGCCTGGCACAAACCTTTATAAAGTTGAGATAGGTTTTCAAATAATAAATGTATGGGGCATTTGAGCCCGCCTTTGGCTGGCCGCCAAGCTGCTGGGCAGCACAGGCCGCCCTGCATCCATCTGCCTTTTGGAATTCAGCCGTCTCCGTCCAGTGTTCACCATTTAGTTGTCATTCTTGTTTTGCTGTTTTGAAAGGAAAAAAACCTAACCTTGCATTTTGTATCGGAAAATATTTTAAGTGTTCTTTGTATGCATGGAGTTTTTTCTCCCTAAGCTCCTTCATTTTCCCTCTCTCTCTAACAAGAGAGTGATGGAACATATTATGCAGACTAAATCAGGTGCTCCATCTGATCCCTGTCCGCCTTGAATCTTCCAGGAGATTGCAGCCATAGTAATTCCATCCTTACCACCCTATTCAACATCATTATCAACACTAGTATGTTGCCATTAGACTGGAAAAATGCATAAATTCTGCCGCTGTTAAAGAAACCCACATTGGACCCGAATGAAGAGAAGAACTACCGGCCAATCTGTCTCCTTCCTCTACCTGCAAAAATCTTAGAGAACAATATAGATCTCGCTATCTCAGAATATCTTGAGCATGATGAGTTACTGCATGGAGCCTGGTTTGGTTTCAGAAAGTCTCACACTACTGAGACAGCATTGGTGGTAGCCTCAGAGGAGATACAGAACATCATGGACAACGGTGGCAGCCTTTGATACTGTCCTCTGCCTTTGATACTGTGAGCCACGTTATCCTGAGGCAGAGATTGATGGAAATAGGAATTGGTGGATTGGCATACGATCTCCTATGCTCCTTCCTTTCGGAAAGAGAGCAATTTGCAGCACTTGGAGATTTTATTTCCACCCCTTTTTCCTTGCTGTGAGGTGTCCCGCAAGGGTCATCGCTCAGCCCTACCCTATTTAATATTTATGTGGCTCCACTTGTAAAATGTATTAGATCTTTTGGTTTCTCAACCATCTCCTATGCTAATGACATGCAAATTATTGTGTCTATCACTAGTAACATTCAGGGGGTGATACAGTGTTGCAATAGCTGTATGCAAGCAGTGTTTGGTTTGATGAGTAGGCCCTGCCTTAAATTGAACTCGGAAAAAACAAGGTACTCCTATTTGGCAGGGACCCCTCATATTGGAATGATTCTTGGTGGTCTAAGTCCTGGGTCCTTTACCTATCTCTGTCCCTAAAGTAAGAAACCGGGGAATAATCTTTAATTCCAAACTTGCTTTCACTGATCAGACTAATAAGATGGTCTCCAATTGCTTTTACCAGCTAACTATTTTGAGAAACATTTTGACCTTTATTCCTTTAGAGTTGCAGAATACAGTTGTCATCCCATTGGTTTTATCGACATTGGATTACTGCAATGCCCTTTACTTGGGCATGCAACAGGGCTCCTTGAAAAAATTGCAAAGAATGCAGAATGTGTTTGGGTGCTTCTTTATCTTGTTGTTTATAACCTAAATTATGTCACCCATTACTTGGTATTGTTCAGTGTAACGCATCTAACACCAAAATATGTCATGAAGCACTTTATAAAAGTGCAATTAAATAAATAAATGGTGGTAAGGACAATCAGAAGGGCAGCAGGGTGTAATGTGGGCACTCCAAGGTGCTGAAGGGGTTTGGCATGCAGAAAGCCAGAATGGTGGTACAAGGTGGCACAAATGGGAAACCGCCTTAACCACACAGCCTAAACCATGCATGGCTAAACAACTCAAGCGGAACCACGCACGTCTAAACCACGCACGTCTGAAACAAGCATATGCCTTTACAACGCATATGCATGGTTTAGACGTTAGTGGTAGTTAGCGCTCTAGACTCTGTGCGAATGGGCAGGGGAGGGAGGTGTTGCAGACTTGGAGGGACTTCCTGTCCAGACGAGGAACAGCTTAGTGAGTACGATTTCTGGGAGTGTTGGGGTCGGGGAAGTTTTTAGGGTTTTAGGGCTCAGGGTGGTTAGTCAGGCTACTTTATAGGGTGGGGAGGCCAATTTTAGGGCTCAGGGTGAGGGGCTGGGTAGTTTGCAGGGCTGTGTTTTAAAGCTTCAGGATGGGAGGGTCAGTGTACTTTTTACGGCTGGGGGGACGGTTTTAGGGCTCAGGACGGGGGATGGGGTCCAGGTTTTAGGGCTCAGGGGAGGGGGGTCGGTCGTTTTCAAGGCTGGGGCTTGGTTTTAGGGCTCAGGGCAGGGGGCTGGGGTGTTTTTAGGGCTGGGGTGGGGTTCATTTTCAGGGCTGGGAGTCGCTTTTAGGATTTGGGGCGGGGGGCTATGGTGTGTTTAGTGCTGGGGTCGGGGTCCTACTCCGGTCAGGGGGCTGAGTTTTAGGGTTCAAGGCAGGGGCTAGGGTGTAACCTTAACCACGCATATGCATTTACCAATTATGCCATTACAACGAAATCCATTGTAAAGGCATGCATGGTTAAGACACGGTCATTGTTAAGACTGCGTTGTTCAGCCATGCATTGTTGGGTATTGTGTGGTTGTGTGGTTCCATCATACAACCGGCACAAATGGTCTGCTGGGTGGTAAAAGAGGCATAATAAGGACCGTAGGGAACCCACGGAGGACCTAGTAGAGGGGCAGAGAGGCACACAGCAGATGTAAAGGGGCAAGGTAGGCAGGTATACACGATGTACAGGGAGAGCAGATGTGCTCTGACAGACTGTGGGGTGCCGGGACACATAGGGGAAGCAGGGGGCACACACAGGGACTTCAGGGCGGGTGGTGGTCACACATAAGGGGCTGCAGGGGGGAGGAACTCAAAAGGGAGATGTAGGGAAAGCAGTAGACCCACATAAGTAGTTCTGAAGGCATGGATACACACAGTGAGGGGAACCAGGGTGGGGCATGGTAGCACAGAGGGCTAGAAGGGGCATAGAGAGGGGCAAACCGGAGATGCTGAGGCCACGCATGGGGGGAGGTGCATGAGTGAGGCAGCGTGGCATAGAAAGGGCGGCAGGGGGTGCGGAGGGGCTGCGACACATGATGTGCAGAGGGTGGGTTCACAGAGTGAATATAGGGATGGTGGAGGGCACACACTTGCCATGCAGGACTTGGGAGTGGAGGGGGGGTGTCATGTATAGAGCCTACAAGTGGTAGAGCAAGAAAGGCACACACCACACACACACCAGCAGACCTACTGTCATACGTTCACACAGCCAATGTCGTGTATATGCTCACCCTCCTCATATATCCAAGCAACCACTATCCTAGTCTAATACACCTATCACCATGTCTCAACTCGACCAACCTCATATGCCAACATACCAAACATTATATATCCACACAATCCACTTCATGACCCATCACACCCCCATTATACATCCATCCAGCCAACATCATGTGACAAAACACACACTATCAATCACCAGTACACCCACAATCCTATGCTAACAGACCCACCATCATATGTCTTCACAAGCAATATCATATTCCAAAATAGCAATCATCATGGTTCCACATAACACATTCATCACATCATACGTCCACACAACCAACATGCTAAGCTAACAAATCCAAGAAGCCCACCATCATATTTATGCTATTCCACCAGCATATGTCAACACAGCCACCATGGTTATTTGGGTTTGGTTCTACCTTTGTTTTGTTGATGTGCTACTGAAAGGATATATAGTTGCTATTATGACGCCTATCCACAATGTGGTGAGGAAATTGCAGTGTATATGACTTGCAGATTGTTCTACCAGTTCACAAGTTTGGGCTTCTCCTTACACTTTTTTGCCCTGAGTTTTATAGACAAAGGTGCTTCCATACACCAGCTGCCACCAACGACCATCACCCTCAGTGGTTCGGACCAACCCCTCCTATATACAACCTTCACTTCCTTACTAAGTAAGGTTCCCTTGTGTTTGTAGCCAGCCTGATGTATACTATTTTTTGTTCTTGTTAATCTTAAGTGCAAGGGATACCTTACACTGTTGACTTCTCATTTCTGATATACTCGTAGCTGGAATTGTGCAAACACTCTTGGAGTCTACAGTGTCCTCATGCACAGAGAACACTACCATACCTGATAAGTATGTCTCACCGTACACCGACTCTTCTGCACACATGACCTATTTACTTTTAATATCCATTGTATTTTGAGTCACCTTTTATCTCCGTATTCTATATACCAGTGTTCCCGCACACTGACCCATTCTATGTTATATTTCAGGACAACGTGGTAGTTTGGTGGTAAGCCCCCTTTTTGCACTTTTCTAAACTTTTTTGAGCTCTCATCTACCATCCCTGATTTATGTTATAAGAACTCTATATACAGGAAGGAAGATCTTGCCCTTACTCCCGAAGTCTGTCCACCTTGTGGTGATCTAGGCTACCATTTTCTGTAGGCTCGAATATTGGAACTCCCCTTTTCTAGGCCCGGCTACATGCCTTATGAATAAGCTGCAAAGGCTCTAGAATGCTGCGGCCCAGCTGACCTTTGACCTGCCTCCAATGCACCGAACTCCTCCACTGGCTTCTTGTTGAGAAAAGAATAGACTTCACGTTACTTTGCCGTGTCTTTAAAGATGTACACCACATAGGACCCTGTTATTTGGGGAAGAAATTCACTAACTATGTACCAGCTTACTCGCCATGTTCATGAGAGGCTTTCCTCCGTGTTATTCCAAGAGTCAAGTGATCTTGTTCCGGGGGAAAGACGTGTTCAGTGATGGCAGCTAAACTCTGGAACAATCTCCCTATGACTCTCCGCACAATTCCTTACTGTAGGAAACGCTTGAAGACCAGGCCTTTCAGAGGCTAATCCGTCTTTGCTCCTGAGTTTGCTGTACTCCACCAGCTCTGCTAGCGCTGGGACACCTGAATCGGTATTTGGACACTTTATAAATGATATAACATAACATACCAACTTAGGTTTCACGGAAAACCCAGCAGTGGATCATTCCACGTTTCTTATTTTAAATTGGTCACAGTTGTATCACAAAGTCCATAATTTATAATGATTTGTTGTAATGCCTTTTGCCAGCCTCACGACAGTCCTTAATTGACGAAACACGTGTCATAACGTGTTGTGTTAATTTCGTAATCCTATTTGTGCAAGATACCGGTCTGGTGGAGCGTAGGTTGGTAGATGTCCTGTTACGATTGTTCTGAAGCTGTCGACACACCCAATGTGTTTGTTTGTTGAAAGACAACTAATTATATGTTACATGATGTACCGTACGGTCCGTACCAGTAGAGTTCAAAGTTACCCAAAGTGTCATATTGCACTGAAGTGTGTAGGTTTGATCGACACCCATCTTGTTAACGTTTTCAAGAGTTGCAGCATGGGAGTGGTTGAAAGACACCTGTGCCTGTCACGTTTTACAGAAAATCAGCCAGAGAAAAGTATTTTCCCCTTTGACCTATATTGAGGCTGAGACAAATTTAGGTGGGAGACAAATAAAAGGCATTTTGGCTTCAAAAATTGCGAGTCTCTTGTCTGGTGTGTGTGTGTGTGTGTGTGTGTGTGTGGTCGTGTGTGGTCGTGTGTGTGTGGTCGTCAAAGAGTTCTCCAACCCCAGCGCCGGAAACAACGACATCACCCCCTCGCAAGACCTCTGCAACTCACTCGCCGCGTTCTTCCACCGCAAGATCACCGACATACATAACAGCTTCGACGCACAGACCACGCACCCTACAGCCGAACCAACGCCCGCCACCACCACCCTCTGCAACTGGACCCCGATCAGCACCGAAGACACCACCCGCACGATGAACTCCATCCACTCCGGATCACCAACCGACCCCTGCCCACACCACGTCTTCAACAAAGCCGACGCCACCATCGCACCCCATCTCCGGGACATCATCAACTCCTCCTTCCACACCGCCACCTTCCCGGAGAGCTGGAAGCACGCCCGAGCTTACCGCCCTCCTGAAGAAACCAACGGCGGACCCCACCGACCTCAAGAACTACCGTCCCATCTCGCTCCTTCCGTTTCCGGCCAAAGTCATCGAGAAGACCGTCAACAGACAGCTTGCCGCCTTCCTCGAGACGAATGGATCCTCGACCCCTCGCAGTCCGGGTTTCGGGCCAACCACAGCACCGAGACCGCCCTAATCGCAGCCACCGACGACATCAGAACCCTAACCGACAACGGGGAAACAGCAGCCCTCATCCTCTTGGACCTCTCCGCGGCGTTCGACACCGTCTGCCACCGCACCCTAGTGAAGCGCCTCAGCAACATCGGAATCCGAGAGAAAGCACTGGAATGGATCATCTCGTTCCTCGCCGGAAGAACCCAGAGAGTCCGCCTCCCCCGTTCAGATCCGAGGCCACCGAAGTCATCTGCGGCGTTCCACAAGGATCTTCACTCAGTCCTACCCTCTTCAACGTCTACATGAGCCCCCTCGCAGCCATCGCACGCCAACACAACCTCAACATCATCTCCTACGCCGACGACACCCAGCTGATCCTCTCCTCACCAACGACCCCACCACCGCCAGAGCCAACCTACACGACGGGATGAGAGACGTCGCCGACTGGATGAGGAACAGCCGCCTTAAACTGAACTCAGACAAGACGGAAGTCCTCATCCTGGGTTCATCACCCTCCGCCTGGGACGACTCTTGGTGGCCCCCGGCCCTGGGCACCGCGCCCAAGCCAACGGACCACGCACGCAACCTGGGCTTCATCCTGGACTCCTCCTTGTCGATGACCAGACAAGTCAACGCCGTCTCATCTTCGTGCTTCAACACCCTGCGCATGCTCCGCAAGATCTTCAGATGGATCCCCACTGAAACCAGGAAGACCGTCACCCAGGCACTCGTCACCAGCCGACTGGACTATGGGAACACCCTCTACGCCGGAACCACAGCCAAACTTCAAAAAGACTCCAGCGCATCCAGAACGCCTCCGCACGACTCATCCTGGACATCCCCCGACACAGCCACATCACCGGACACCTGAAAGACCTGCACTGGCTCCCCGTCAGCAAGAGAATCACGTTCAGACTCCTCACCCACGCACACAAGGCCCTCCACGACCTGGGCCCCAAGTACCTCAACGACCGCATGACCTTCTACACGCCCACCCGCCAGCTACGATCAACCAGCCACGCCCTCGCCACCGTACCACGCATCCGCAGAGCCACCGCCGGAGGAAGATCCTTCTCCTACCTGGCAGCCAAGACCTGGAACTCCCTCCCCACTCACCTTCGGCGAACCCAGGACCATTTCTCCTTCAGGAAGCAGCTCAAGACCTGGCTGTTCGAGCAGTAACTCCCCCCTCCCCCAGCGCCTTGAGACCCTCCCGGGTGAGTAGCGCGCTCTATAAATGCATTGATTGATTGATTGATGGTCGTGTGTGGTCGTGTGTGTGTGTGGTCGTGTGTGTGTGTGTGGTCGTGTGTGTGGTCGTGTGTGTGTGTGGTCGAATGACCCCCAATCACTGCAACGTTTAACAGAGAATACGGTGTATGTGGCGCTGAAAGATGCCCAAGGCAAAGCGTTATGAGAATGTTGGTTAGAGCATTGTTGTTCGTTTTTTTTTTCATTTTCATTGGGTCATGGTGGTCTGGCCAACCGCCATGGTCTGTTGGTGGAGTAGCATATGATTATGTGTTTTTAATGTTTGTGTTGTGAAAAGGGAGTGATGATATGAATATTAATGCTTGTGCAGGTATAGCTCATTGTCATTTCTGGCAGTGCCCCAGGTTTTAGGGAGATGTTTGATCTGGTTTCTATTTTCTTTTCTGGTTATCTTTATCTGTCTTAAGGGAGGGTTTGGAAGTTCGTATGCTTCCTCTGGTTTCTATTTTGTGGTTCAGTTATCTTGGTCTGGGTTTCACTCGTGTTTCTTAAGAAGAGTGGCGTTTCTTTATTAGTTTCATAAGGAGACAAGTGGGTGGTGCTCAGTTTGCCAGGTTTCCTAATGACGTAATCAAGTGCTGGGTTAGCCAGTCACATGATTTCAGTCAGCAGCAGGGAGGCATAGTGGCGTTTCCACCTTAATAAATCACCTTATTAACATGATCCTAAAACCACAGCATGTATATACCTTAGAACTTGCGATGTACTTCACTATGTATGTATGTATGTATGTATGAATGAATGCATGCTTGAATGTGGTATCACTAGCATGATCCTAGCCAAAAGGCAGCGGAGCGCTGTACATAGTCAAAGCCCAGAATAAAGTCAGCGAGTAATAGGAGAGGTGGCTGGAGAGGAAACTGTTGATGAATTGTGATGAAGAGTTCTTTAAAGAGGTGCGTCTTCAACTCATTCCTTAAAAGGGAGCAGCGTTGAGGCGATCTTGATGGATACTGGGATGTTGTTCCAGATTCTGTGTGTATAGATGGAAAAGGCCTGCCGCTGTGTTTTTTCATTTGTTGCACTCTGTGGGCTGGTGCAAGCTGCCTCCTGACGAGAGACCAGGCACGTTTTTTTTTCTTTTACAAATTAACCACTGTTAGGGAGAGGTTATGAATCACGAGCAGTGAAGCCTTTCATGTGTGATTTGTCCCATGCTGGTCTTTTAGGTGGATTGGGTATAAACAAAGATATATAATGAGAAACGGAGCACAATCTCCTTACACAGGCTTGTTGTGTGATGCAGCCATGATCACAAGTGTTATGGGCAGACCTCATATTTGTTTTTACATGGATCATTTCTGCTTGCCACAGAATATGGACCTTAGGAGCTAGTCTTTGTTCACCATGTCCTCTCTTCAGAGAGTTTGGACGTCCTGGCATCAGCCAATTTGAAACCTACCTAAGCACAATACAGGAGAAAAAGTCTGTTCTATTATTATTTTTGCCAGAGAATATCAATCAATTCACTTTGTTGAAGGACAATGTGTTATTTTTGTCTTCTCCTTTTTAGATATTTAGCCCATTGAGTCTTTCAGGTGGACACCAGAAAGGCCTTCCTGGCTGTAGTTGAGGCCTACTGTGAAGGCGAGAAGAATATTTGGCAGATGGCATGTAGGACGTGAATACCTGTTCCATCCAGTCAGGGACCCTACATATCCTACTTGGATCTGACCCTGCACTTAGCCAGTTTTATACACAAACACTACAAGCTCAAGGTCTCCTGTAAATTAAATCATCTCTCTCAGGTCCATTAGTAAGTTCGTCAACATGGGCCTTTGACCACACACTATGTTCCATTTACTACAAAGTGGTTCTTATGAATCATACCATCTTCGTCCACAACATGTTGAGTGCGATTCACCTGAAGGAGGCCTTTCCAGCCATGTTTTTCCTATGCTGCCTTGCCCCTCCCAGCCGAGGAAACCAAAACTCCCTTGATGCCAAATGCAACATACATTTTTACTTGGTAGAACTTGGGCTAAGGATCATGCAGACCAATTTTTGTGATCTTGGGAGACAGCAGCGTTACAGCCGAGTTGAGCATCTTTGATTGGGGGGAAAAAAAACCTCATGCCCACAATGCCAAATCCAGCGTAGTGGACCGATGAGCAATTTTGTTTTATTTACTCAAGGCAAACCCACAAAGCGAAGTTATTTCTTCAGAAAATCAAAAAGCGATGCACCTCTTCCAACTGAGGGTTTCTGTCTAAAGCAGCAAGGACATTTTTGCATTCAGCCTGTTGTGACAGAGGCAGGCACCGAAAAAAGCCAGTGGACATGATTGTGGAAGGCCAGCGCTAAATAGGCTGGAGCTTCCGATGCCATGTCCCCTGTTGGCTGCCCTGATGTTTCTGAGGGTGAAACTAGTGACAGTACTGCCATAAGGAAAACCACCGTCCTCAACCTCCCTTTTTTTTGGCTGCTGTTTAATTACCATTCACTTCCAAATCAGTCCTTTAGTCTTCATTTTCTCTTCCAGTAGCTAAGTCCCCACCAGTCCCTCAAACATTAGATGAAAACAATTCACAGATTGGCATCCTAAACAGCAATCTTTTTGACAAAGAAGTCAATCTGCCTAGGGGATGGAAACATGTCTGCATGGATTCAAACTTATACCTGTGTCTGCAAAGCTCTGTCAAGCAGCTATAGAACAGATTGTGGTACTGTTATTTTCCACAAGTTGATAATTGGTGAGAGCCTACAGTGAAGGTATAACAGAGTCCTCCTAAACATAACATAAAATGTTTTCAAGTGCTTCCCTACTAATACAGTGACCATTCATTTATTAACATAAATGGTGTGCTTTTATATAATCAGTAAGAAGAGGTTCAACTTTGTTTACTACATCATTGGGTGGTGCTTGCCATTGGTGATTCTACAATATTTGCTGCACAGGAATAAAAGACTAGGTATGGTGGACTTTTAATACATTCTGCGTCTTATCTCAAAGGTCAGTCGCCATGCCCGGCTTGATTTTCTCTAGGTGTCTGCAACAATATGCAATTATTATAGAACCTTTTAGAAAGGCCTTTGTTGATTCATTTAATTAATTAGTTTAGCAAATGTATTGTCTTGTAAAAATGCATTGTTTTCTTTAAATAATTCAATCGTTTTTTGGGAGTATCAGTTAATAAATGTTTGCTTCTGTCTATCTTGTGAAGACAGAATCCTCCAGGCCTTCCCAGCATCGCCATCTCTTGGCTTGTCTGCCGTATAAGAAGGAGCCAACTGATCATTGACTGGCACAATTATGGCTACACAATTATGGGTCTGACTCATGGGGAACATCACCCTATTGTGCTAATTGCAAAATGGTAAGTATGATTTCACTTGTCGTTTTTTTTTTTTTTTTTAGCTGTCTTGTTGAAGACCTATTGTGGGCAACAATAATATTTACAGCAAGTCTTTGTTCTGTACATTGCATACCACTCGTTGCCTTTTTGCCATTGTCATTTGCATACTTAATGGTTTTCCTTCCTCTTCTTGTTTGTTCCTCCCATGGTGCATAGCTTATTTAACATTCTTTTGGTTGAATGACTTGTATCCTTTTAGTCAGTGAACTACTTTTTTCTTTTTCTTAGAGCACTCCATGTGAGTGCATGTGTATCCTTGTCTCCTTTATGTACTGCTTCCTAGTCAAAATCCCCTGCTCTGTGTTGCTCCCTCTCACCCTAGCCCACCTACTGCTTCACACAGCCCCTCCAGCCCTGCTCAACTTTGTCTTTTTTTATTTATTTTTTACATCACCCACCCTCCTACTATGTTGCTTAACACCTTCCACTTCTCTCATTGCCGCTTACATCATCCCACCCCCATGGCCACTACATCATTGCTCCCCCCTCCCTTTTTCAACTTTTTTTTTCTTCTTTCCTTATTTGCTGTGGTAAACTTTTTAATATTTTCAGGTCTCTGATACAGTCCATGCTCTTTCTCAAAGAAACATGTTGTTTTCAATCTGTGGGTTTCAGCCCACTTATAGGCTTACCATTTGCTCGCTCCATCGTCGCTCTCATAGCCTTTGTCCCTATTTGTCCATAGCATGCATGAGTCATGCCTCTTGTGTTCAGCCCTCCCCCAGAGCAGGGACCAAGTACTTGTGCCATCCACTGCTCCCATTTTAGGAGCTACTTTTTCCTTTGTGTTTAAGCACTCCACACGCGTGCTCATGTTATTACAAAGTCCGTCTCCTCCCACCCGGGTTTCATTTCGAACAAAGCAGTTATTAGGAATCTGAGCACAAAGGCTGCATTTCCACACAAGTGCTTGTGTTTTTACAAGCTCGGTCTCCTCTCACCCGGGCTTAATTTCGAACTATGTATAAATTGTTAAACTGCACTAACTGCAAAGCAGCGAAATAGCAAGATGGTATTACGCATTTGACTTCACCCAACAGAATATAAACATGAAAACTGCACAGTTCCCCATTTTGTAGGTATCGTGGATGGAGATTGTTTTCATTTCTCTTTTTACGCTTCCCTCTTTCATGCCTGCTAAACAGAAGATAAATCTGGCATGAGGCAAGCTCACCCTGCCTTGTCTTTCCCACTTTCAGAGAGAGCAGCGCTGGGTCTTAGGTTCGTGAATGCGCTTGTGTGCCACTTCAGGGAAAAAACTGAAGTGGTCGCCATATGCTTAGGATTTTTTAACATTTCTCTCAAGTTCTTAACTGTAGGGAGTCTGGACACACACCTCAATGGGAAGTTCTCATTTGCTAAACAAGGTGCCTCCTCTAGGTAAAACATTTTCGACTGTTCTATTTTATCCTGATTACTTGTTTTCTGTGAGCTCGTAGTCCGCTGCATTGATATCTGTGTATGCATAAAGGCTTGCTCTGCTCGCTCCTCCATCCCCCTCCCTTGGCCTCCTGCTTACTTTGTGTGTGCGTGTGTGTGTGTGTGTGTGTGTGTGTGTTTTTTTTTTTAAAGACTTGGTCTCAAAATATGGTTATTTATAATTGAGCTGCGTCGATTTTACATGACTTTCCACCATGCTAAACGGCAGCTGTGCTGCTGTTCAATATGGCTAAAAGACATTGACAACACCAGTAGCCCTCGGATTGCCGAGACCTATTGGCTTTGCCAATGCTTGTATAATTTACCACTACAAGGTGTGCATACGCCATTGTGGAACCGTAAAGTAAAATAAATGCTAAATGACTGCAGCGTCATATCGCGTATATGTTCATGCATGATGATGCCCATATTGCATTGCTGCTTTTTTTTGCCAATGCTGAACATCATCGCCAAAAAGCTTTGGCAAACCAATAGCTCTGCATTGACAGCAAAACACAAGGCCTAATGGCTTTGCTAATGCTTGTTCTGGAAAGTTGCCAAAAAGAGCCTTCTTTTGCTAATTAACATTAAAATTAAATTGGATTGTAAGAGAAGCTGTCTGAGCTAACCTTACCATAGACTTTCACTCAACCTAAGCACAAAGTCTGTAGGGCTTATAAATAAAGATTTAATGGAGCAAATAAAGTTTTGCCCCATGCGTTTGGTTAAATGCAAATTTCCCAAAACACTGTTACATATATGGCAAAGTTACAGCATGTGTTTCGTTATAAACATGTGGCTATTTGAATTTGACAGCAAACAGTATAAAATTGCAGAGGAGGAAGATTGGAGCTTGAGGTGGGGGAAAGGGCTTTGGCCCTTGACGCGATCTACCCCTTTCACTTTTAATGGATTGGATTCAGAGTATTTAGTTTAGCCAGTTAGTTTGACTGCACAGGGCCAGTTTCCTGGCGACACCACAGGGCTCTGTGTCACCCTTACTGTTTAACATCTATATGATTCCTTTTGCTTGTCTCATTTCATCCAATGTCTTCTGGTGCAACATGTATATGGATGACATTCAATTCTATAGGATTTTTATCACAAGCCTTCCACTGTCCAAACGGTGGGTGCTTGCTTGAAAGAAATTAGACATTGGATAATGATAAATCATCTGTGACGCAATGAAGCAAAACGGACATTTTACTGTGGGGGCTTACAGCCAGCTGTAAGGTTTTGCCTGACTGAGCAGGACAATCCGCACACGGCCATTTCAAGTAGAGGAAGCCTAGGCATAATATTTCATTCATCCCGATCTAGTGATGCTTAAATTATGGCTGTGACTAAGCTCTCTCAATATTATTTGTACGTCTCTTCAAGGTGTCATCATTAGTTAGGCCTTCCCATCTCATTCTACTGATTCAAGCTGTAGATATCTAAATGTGTCCTAATATAACTTGAGTAGACTATAAGCGGTGTCGAATTGTAATTGTGTGATTCAAATTGTGTTTGGGCTTAGGAAATATGAGTCTTTGTCAGACTGTCTTCCAGTAAAGGAGTTCATTCAGCTCAAGGTATTGGCCTTAATGTGGAAGTCAGTTTATTAGCTTGGTCTTGACTATTTGAAAGATTGCATTCAATTCAAGATCTGTTCACAGAAATTATGCTTCTCTAGTGACCCAACACTGATTGACCCAAAATGGAAATGTGTTACATTTTGGGGTAAGCTGCGTAAATTGTGGAGTTAAATAATGGAATGATCTGCTGATAACTGCATTCCAGTTTTTAATTCTTTTAAATTTAGGCTGAATGACCTCTTACTTTTATAGGCTGATCCACATCTTTCTTAAACAGAATTTAAATTGGTGAACTGTATTTATTTAAAACGTGTTTTGTGACGTTTACTTGTTTTTATGTGTTCCTTGAAGCTTGATTTGTCTTGCATTTGTGCCTGATAAATGAAAAGTATTAATACTGCTACTATAATTAGTATTAAAATTCCAAAAGCAAGCGCATTCATTTACTCTTAGTTCTCGCTCGTTGATTTAAGGTTTAGTGCATATTAGTGGCAAAATCTGTCTTTGCCAGTCTTATAATTTTGTTTGAATTAAATTTTAATTTTATACATCTGAGTAGGTTGAAAACGTCTCAACATTCAACTCCTGAAATATTTGATAGTTTTTTCCCCCCCATGGTTACACACATATTGTAATGATGAACTTCTGATAGTGTAGTCAACAGTACCATCCTGTTTTTTTCTTGTGTCATTATGGATTTCCAGTTGTTTCTCTTCATTCAGGCAAATGCAGGCTGGGTACATAAAGTGTATATCGCCACTAGATGAGGAGGATATTACCTAATCACCATGATATCAAAATCTAATGATTGGTGACATACGATGGGATTTATTTGCAAAGTTTTATATAGCGCTGGCTAGACCCGGAGGTATCGGAGCGCTTTACATGAGGATCAGCGAGTTACAGGTTACATAATTGCATCAGTTACAGGAGCCAAGTATAGACATAGGAGAAAAAACATGAGATTACACAATAATGAGTTATTAGCGCGTAGCATGACAAGACTCATGTCGTGTGGGGAATGAAAGGTAGAGGGGGAATGGTAAACTGGGTTAAGGAGTGCAGATAGTCAGGCAGACCGGCAAAGGGGAAAAGTACTTCAGGGGGAACAAAGCGGTCAAAGTGAGAGACAGACAAAACCGACCTGAGTATCGGTGAAAGTATACGAAGGGAGGGGTGAGGGAGATCAACGGGGGGGTAGACTAGAAGAGAAGGCCAATCAGGCGAACAAGGAGCAGTCCAGCGGCAAAGAGGATAGGTTGAAACCGCCAAGAGGGAGGACCTACAGAAGCCGATAGCATTATCCCCGAGTGGCGGGATATACAAAATCAAACAAAAAACAATAAAGGTAGCAGACTCCATGGATTCACAAAGGGCTGGAAAAGGGGAGGCAGTCAAAGAGTCACGGAGGGAGGAGGCGGGAGAGGGAAAAGAAACACAACGGGGAGACGAGGAAAACAATGTCCGATGTCAGGCTGGGTAGGTGAAGGCCGAGGGGGTGACCCAGAGCCAAACTCCTCTATAGCTGAATAGGACAGCTCCACCGGGCATCGGCCAAGGTTGCTCGGGCTCCGCGGTAAGTACAGACAGTTATGGTTTCCGCCCAGGGGCATCGTTATAGTTCCATCAAAGAACCGGTCCCAGTGTTACTGGGGAGCACCGTCCGCCTCGTCCTCCAGCTCGCCCCCAGGTCAAGAGTGGTGAGAGGAGAGGTGGAAGGGACAGTTCCAAAGTCTGCAGATCTTCCCCATTTCCAGCAGCAGTAGTGAGTGTTGGGCATTTGTGCAGGATCCCAGTGGTAGGGGGACCACTCCCAATCCTCTACTGAGTGTGTCTCCCTTACCGCTGTGGTCACTCTCGGAGAGGTCCCTGTAGCCCCGGAGAACAAATGCTGGATCCCTCGCCAACAAGGGGAGAAAAGAGTGCTTTTGTGGAAGGCCCACTCATGGCGGCCATCTTAGGGACAGTTAGGCTGGTATGATTGTCCCTCACTGCTGTAGGGGGTATTGACTGCACCGGCCTGTCCTGGGTGTTGCCGGCGGTTCCCAGGTAATTACTATTCCCAGCACTATGCGACAGGAAGCCGGGATAGTGTCCTTTGTTAGGATATGGTGACTGCAAAGCAGTGGTGGCTCCCTACACTAGGACCGGTGCTTGTTGTGACCATCGGCATGTAGTTGGGCTGGGATCTGTACATTGGAGACTACTTTTTTTTTTACATAAGGTTGTGTTAGAATTCTCCTTCTGCTCTTGTCACTGCATAGAAACCTTGCCTGAAAGACCCCTGTTTGTTTTTGCCAATATCTTGATGAAGATGGTCAATAAACGCACTTCCCATTACTTTTATATACCATCAATAACCTCTTTTGCCATTCAGAGATGCGCCTATCTTATTTTGTAAACATTTATTCATTTGGATGAATGATTGGGGTCGGCTCGCAATCATTAACTTATCTTGCCACTGGGCTAAAGTTGTGGTAGGAAATTGGGGAAAAGGTCAAGCAGGACTTGTTACAAATATTCCAATGCTGGTCTGGCTCTCTTATGGACATCCTTCTCACAGAAGCATCACTGAAGAGGATCTGGAAAACCCACAGTCTTCTCACTTACTGTCTCATATGATAATATGTATGCATAACGACTGAACAGTTACTAACATACTAACTTTATTTGTTCTTTTTGACGTGTACATAGAGTTATATTCATTTTATAAAGAGTAGCACTGGCTTGAAATAACACATTTTAAGGGTGATTACTATATCACAATGCATCTGGACACACCCTAATAACCCCCCTTGAGGAAGCTAGAGAGAAATATTATTGGCTACCTTGTTGCAGTACAACAATATCAGAAGCAGTAGGAAAATGCTGATAAGCACTAGTACTACTTAGTATTTGTCTCCTGTCCCAGCTAACAGACTGAGCACATATTTATTTTTATAAGTTTTGGTTGTAAGCTTTGGCAAAAGTTAAGCAATCTGGATAAAATCAAGGATACACACTATTTGTGACAGCGGTTGGCCTTGAATCCTTACTGCTGAGCCACAGTTTACAGCTCTACCACAGATTGGCTTAAGATCCACATCACACATAGATGGGAAAAAACATTGTGGACTTGGAAGACAGATTTACTGTGATATATGAGTAACTTTGCCTGATTAATTTGTGATTGTAGCTGAAGTTCTTACTCACTGTAAAGCCGAGATGAAATTCACCCATATTGTATAATGTAAATGCGCAGAAAGTCATTTAAACTTTAGAAATTTTCTATTCTTATTACAACTCTGACATGACCTAAACATCATTTTTGTAACCTTGGCAGGTATGAAAAGGTCTTTGGTCAGTTGTCCGACTTCAACTTTTGTGTGACAAATGCAATGAAAGATGATTTGCAGGAGAAATGGAACATCAAGTAAGCCTAAAATGCCCTCTGTTGGATTGTGATCTTAATTTGATCGTTACTGATTTGGAAAAAATGAAAATCCTAATGGTTATTGCAAATATAAAAGTAGAAATTGAATTTTTAATTCAGGCAGGTAGGCATGTTTAGGCTCTTGAGAGTTGACTGTGTATCTTGATTCTGGTACATTTTTTGAAGAGATTTGACATCTGCTTACTCTCTTCAAAGGAATCAAAGGGAATTCAATTGGCTAGTATAGGTGTGGAGAGGTAATGGTGAGTAGAGAAGACCATGTAAGAGGATGAGAGACCACTGTGCAAGTAGTTGACAAGGATTAAAGCAAGAGATGCCAAGATATTCCAAGGGGCTCTGCTTACTTAATCAGAATGGGATTGGCTAGAGTTTGGCAGTATTGGAAAAAAAACTGTCTTGGTTGGCTAAGAGGCAGGGGCAGCTGCTTGTACCGAGGGTGGTGGGGCACAAAAACAAAATAGTTACCTTTTTATCTTGCAGTGCGACATCCTCCTCTCTCAGGTGTCTTCTCTCCTCACGGAAGCTCCCGATGCAGGAAACTGCATTACCCAATTCTGGCACTGCTTTCACAGCATGAAAGCAGCGCCAGGATTGGATAGAGCAGGCTCTCGTAAGTGCACCGGAGGCCTGCGCTTTCTCTAACTCAGCTGTCTAAGACAACTAGGTTAGAGAACTTTAAAATACGCATGTCTGGCTGGCCGACCCAAGACGGCCAGCCAAAGAAACATGCGCATTTTAAAGTTCATAGCTGTCTGCTGCTGCCACTTTGCAACAATCGCCCTGCCCCATCCTGACACTTAGTTCAGGGCGGGTTGCTGAAAAATAAAATGGTAATAAATTAACTTTATTACCGTTTTATTTTTCAGCTCTGGGGCTTGTGGGGCGATGTTCCTCCACTCAAATGGAGGAGCTGCCCCTGCTGAGAGGAGTGGAGAAGTCAATAGTGAAAGCTGGTAATATTGCCACTTGAGTCATCATTTCTATTTCGGATACATTCTACTTTGACATTTTTTTAACAGAATTTCGTAAACCTAAATGCACTGAAGGAACCCGTCCCATTACTGAAGAATTCACTGACAAAACTGGAAAATCATTACACAACCAAAGCAGACACGTTTAAAACAAAGGAAAAGCACCAGCCCATTTCCAACAATCACCTCCAAGAGTAGGCTAACCCAGCCTCAGCATTCCTATAAACAAATATCACAAAGCAAGCAGGCCAGCCGGCTGCCCTTCTAACCCTTGTCCACCACAAATCTTCAAGAATATTCTTTTAACTACCTCTGCTGCAACACCAGTAAGAAGAATCATCAATAATTCTTTGACTACAGGAATCTTTCCATAAGACCTAAAAAAGGCATACACATGCCCATTATTAAAAAAAACGAACCTGGTCCAGCAAGATCCAAACAACTACAGACCAATTACAAATAGACCTTTACTGAGCAAACTGATGGAAAGAGCAGCATTCGCCACCATGTCACAATTCAGTGAAGATAACGCCTTACTTTCAGACTACCAAACAGGATTCCGCCCAGGAAGAGGCACAGAATCTGCCCTCATCGCCATCTGGGACTACCTTAAAAACTCAGTAGATCAGAATAGTGTTGCAGCACTACTTCTCTTGGACCGCTCAGCTGCCTTCGACACAGTTGACCATGAAACTCTAATCCAAAGACTCTACGAAGCTGGCATAGAGTGGACTGCTCTTGACTGGATCACATCCTACCTTCAAAACAGAACAAATATCATTCATACTCCCCCTTTCTCACACAAACCATACTTCACGAAATCAGGGGTCTCTAAAGGCTCTATCACCTTACCCATGCTTTTCAGCATCTACATGAAGTCATTAACAGCAATTATCAATGAGGTTCAGCTTATATGCTATAACTATGCAGGTGACACATAAATACTTCTTAAGCTGGAAAGCCCGAAGATATTGGAAACTCAAAATTCTTCAGTTGCCTCAAAGCTGTTGATCGGCGGATGAACTGGAGCCATCTCAAGTATCTAAGAAAGTAAGAAACCTTGGAATTACCATGGACTTCAAGATATCAATGAATGCCCAAATAGATAAACTCTGCAACGCATCTTCCCCCACCTGGAATTTCCACACAAGGTCCATGCTACTATCTCTCTTGCACTATCTAAACTGGATTACACCAATAGCATCTACCACAGATCATCTTTATCAACTATGAAAAGACTACAACAGATTCCGAACTCTGCTGCCAGACTACTCCTACATGTAAAGCCACAAGCCCACCTCTCCCCTGCCTTGAGGACCCAACATTGGTTACTGGTTGCCAGAAGATCCACCTTCAAGCTTTTTTGTATCACCCGCAAAGCAATAGGTAGAACAGGAATGCTTTTCATCAGGAATAAAATCAGCAAATGAACCTCCGCTCTTGATTGGCATCTCGCCTCAAAACCCCACCACCCCACCATACAAGAGAAAAACCCATAGGTGCTACATCTTCCTCTGTTCAAGCAGCCAAACTATGGAATTCATTACCTGCAAACATAAAATCCACAGATGACTATCTTATCTTCAGAAGACTACTCAAGAGTCGACTCTTTCCTACATAACCACCATTCTCTTCCAGGGGATCCTCATCAATAGTCATAAGCACTGAATATCCCCGCACATGGGTGGGAATATTCAGTGCTTATGACTTTGATGAGGATACCCCTGGAAGAGAACTAGGATTATAGGTAAGTAACTTATCCTTCTCTTCCAGGGGATCCTCATCAATAGTCATAAGCACTGAATATCCCCGCACATGGGTGGGAATATTCAGTGCTTATGACTTTGATGAGGATACCCCTGGAAGAGAACTAGGATTACAGGTAAAGTAACTTATCCTACTCAAACACTTATGTACAGCATATCCCTGTGTATGTAAACATTTATAATTTGATTATATGTATGTATCTAGATATGTGTATTTCTTTGTACAAATATGTTTAATAACTATGGTTGGTAAAATGTATAGATATTCTTTAGGTCTGTTTGACAAATGTATATATTACTTATGCTTAAAGATATATATATATATTCTATGCTTAACATGTATATAGGTCACTTCATAGTTTTCATATAAATTATTTGATTAGATGCTTATGGGTCTCCGTTTTATCTATCACAATATGTAAATATTTTCATAACTTATTTTATCTACAAGTGCTTCACTATTAAAATATTGAGGAAAATATAAATTAAAATAAAAAAAGTTATGAAAATACACAAATAAATTAGCTTAAAATACAGCAATACTTGAAAGTCTGAGTTTATACAATACAGCTTTAAATCTCAATATATTATCTTCATTATAAATGTATCCCTTTTTTGTGTAGTTATGTATCTATATATTTATTACTTCACTCCTACTGTAGAAGAAAAAAAGAACCCATTGACTTTCTCCAATGCGCTACTATCTCACCCTATACCTCTCTCAATATATCTTCTACCTTGACTCTGACTCATCCCAAGCCTCATTTTACTTCTATGATCTCCAAAATAACCCTTTCTAGACTCTTCCCTCCTCTGTCCCTCCTTAGCTCACCCCAAACCTCATTTTACTACTATGATCTCATTAACAACCCTTTCTAAATTCTTCCCTCCTCTGTCCCTCCTTTGACTCATTCCAAACCTCATTTTACGACTATGATCACCAAAATAACACTTTCTAGGCTCTTCCATATTCTATCCCTCCATTACGCTATTTAATTCAACTAACAGACTTGCATGTCCACTGCTCAAATGAACTTATATTTCCCTATACTAATTCCCCACTAATCCTTTTTGGGTGCCGTAGTAGTGTGCTACTTTCCAAAAAGCGCTTTGACTCACATCAGGGGTAGTAAGCGCTATATAAATGTAACTGCTGCAGGTGAAGACTTGTATTTTATAATTTAGAAGAAGACCGGTAGTTGTTTCCATCATAATTAAAGATTCAGAAATATGTATACATTTCATTAAACCCAAATACAATTTATTGTGTATTAAAACATAAAAATAGTTAAAGAACTTCTTTAATTTACAAAAAAGCATACGATTGCCGCTCCTCAACCGAACAATATGGCGCCTAACCAAAATGATGACTTTTACTAAGCTTAGCAATAGACCTTTCAATCAACCTTGGGTAGCAACTTATTCATATATTAAATCAATAAGTAAAGAATACCTCACAATTGAATGATCATGTCCCATATTAAACATAAAAGTAATCAGCTACATATCTTGATTACTAGTGTGCCCATCGATTGTAATTAATCATACAATATTGCGGTTTTAAAATTCTGTGAGCTCATAGAGATTTATTGCAGGCAGTCTATCTTTGCTATGATGTTCAATTCGAAGGGGTTGTCCAATTTTGTATCTTTCATAGATTTGCATACTTCTATCTTTCCTTGCCATCAAGTTGGGAGTCCCACAGTCATCTACAAACTGTAGTAAGAAAACCTGTAATGCCGGTTATAGCCATAGCAGTGTCACTTTAGTAGCACACTCACTTTATTGGAAAAGACCCAAACTCCAGCCAGTGAGTTGAGAATGCACTGAACTCCCATAGACCACTATACATCAGATTTTCTACCACTCATCATGCGAGATGGAATCCGCAGAGTTCTGCTCAACAACCGCACTTCAGCTGACGTGATTTTCATGTATGTTGAAGCAAACGCGCTTCTTCTGACGGTGTGTTCTTTGATTAAAGTTTTCCAGTAATGTAATATGGTGCATGTTGCTGATCGATTTGAACACACGGCATTCACACTCGCACTGTGTGTTTTTGTGCAACCCCCTCACTCTCACTTCAGTGCTCCATGTTGTTTTATATAGTGTGAATCTAAAGGTGACATTACTGAAGCTTGTTCATTCAGCTGCCTCCGTGTCCCAAAGCCCACTGCTTCCCCTACTTCGTCGACAAACTTGAAGAAATGCAGGAATGCTGTGATTTAATCTCGTCTTTCTCCTCATAATTTGGCTTCGGTGTGGGGTACATTGCGGAGATTTATTTAAAATTTCTTCCATCAACCTTCTGCTCTCGGGCATTTCCATTTATAAATGTATTACGTTTTATATCTCAAATTATCATTGTGGAGAGAAGCACTCAAGGCAGTCTCCGAGCGATCTCCACTGCTCCCTCCGTGTCCCAAAGCCCTCCGACAAACTTTAAGAAATCCAGGAATGCAGTGATTTCATCTCCTCGTTCTCCTCGTAACTCGGCTTCAGTGCGGGGTACCTTACGGTAATTTAGTTTAAATTTCTTCCATCAACCCTATGCTCACAGTCGTTTCCCATTTTTAAATTAATGACATTTTATAGCTCAGATTATCATTATGCAGAGAACCACTCACGGCCGTCTTCATGCTAAATGATTTGAGCATATGGGATTTTTAAAATGGGCATATGTTAAATAATACAGCTAACTGGAAATTGTTATGTACCTGGGCATTATAAATGAAGGCTCATAAGGCGTTAGAAGTGCCTTCTGCCAATCTGATATGTACACTCCCCTTTTCAAACCGAGGGAAAAAATTTATTTAAAGGGGGTGGGCAGAGCGAAATCGTAAGTGTCTCTGACAGTGGCGGCCACTCCGCTAAGGCGGAGGAGCGTTGCCCCACTGTCTTCAAGCAGGAAAAGAAAGGAACAAATAAAATGATAATAACGTAATGTTATTATCATTTTATTTTGTCCTCCTGCTGCGGCAGCTTGAGTGAGGGGGCAGGCGGGGCTGAAGAGCAGGGGAGGAGAGTACAACCCTCCTAAGTGTGCAATGACTGTTTGGTCGGCCCTCTCGGGCCACCCAAAACAGTCATGCGCACTTTCCCTGTTCTCCATGAAGGCTGCATTTGAGCCTGCATGAAGAACATGCCCACCCCTACAGCCCCTGGCAGAGCGCCGTGTCACGGCGCTCAGACCAATCACAACGCTGCATTGCAGTGTTGTGATTGGTCAGGGGAACCTGTGTGCAGGGTGCTTCCTGTTCCTGGAAGACGAGAGCAGGAGCAGAGACGCGGGACCCGGCGGAAAGGTACGTTTAACATTTTTTTTTATTTGAGCGAATAGCCGGTATCATTACAGACGCCACGGATGTGTGATTCGAAGCTGTTTATTATATTGATGGCTTTTCTTGCTCTGCAGAAAATGAAAACAAGCAGCTGCATCCAACATCAAAGCAAAAAGCAGTCTTACTTTTTATTAAACAAGTGTTCATTTCTTTTGTTGCCAAAATTCTTTTCGCACATTGGGCCTCATTCCGATGTCGGTTGGAAAGCATTCCGACCGACTCGGTCTCAGAATCATTTCGGCCGAATCGGAGTCAGGGAGTCCGACCGACCGATTACGATGTTTCCGAACACCGTTCGGTCGGACTCCCATTGACTTCAATGGGAGCCTGTATTCCGACCGACAGCACAGGCTCCCATTGGAAAAAAAAGGGGTGGTCGCGGAAAACCTTGCACCCTGTGGAGGGCACCCTTGGTGCCTGCCACACTGTACATGGTTCGAAAGAGGAGACCCTTGGCATCCCCATGGGCCCCAACCTAAGATCTCCAGGTGAAGGGGGGCCTGCAATGGGTACCCAAGGTCGGATTCCAACAGCCGATATGTGTCGGACAAACCAATTCGGAAAGGCTGTCCGAATCCACTATCGTAATGCGTCGGTCGGAAACGCGGTCCAAAGACCTGTACGATTCGGCTCCGACCGACTCGTTTTCTCCGAATGCCAATTGGAACCGAGTTGGAACGACCAAATGGTTTCCGATATTGTAATCTGTCGGCTGGATGTGTTTCCGAGTCGGTCGGAAATGTGGGTTCCGAATCTGATTCGGACAAACCAAATGGCGTTCAGAGCCTTTCCGACCGACATCGTAATCGGCCCCATTGTCTTAACTAGACGTGAACAACTGACAGCAAGTGATAAGCGTGTCTCCTTTTCACAACTCATTATCATTTATGAAAAGTGGTGTTTTAATACATTTGTATCTAACTGGTTAGTTTCAGGTGTACCTCTTAACCTTCTCCGTTCCCCACTTTTCTCAGGATAACTGTTCTAAAACAGGACTCAGCGAGCCACTCTTAATCACCATGCCCCCCCCCGCGCCAGCAGAGCCCATGGTGAAACTTGAAAGCGGTGATAAATCCAACCACCTGAAGCAGATTGCGCAGGAAGAGCCTGACGACCTATGAAGATTCGCTCGTGCTGTGCCTTTGTGGAGTGGAAAACGTTTATTTTATGGGTACTAGTGAGGGACCAGGGGGCACATGAGAGGAGCAGATGAGTCCGCTGCTAAGCAGCGTGAGCAGAATATACTTCAGTTGTGAAAGACAACAATTGAAGAGTAATTGTTGCTACATGGAAAACAAACTCTGCTTCAAAATGCAGTTTTAATTATCGCTAGAAAAAGCTCCTCTTGTGTGCGTGCAGATAACATTTGAAACATGTTAATTGATGGTTGGGTTTCTGTGACTGTGATTAATCACTTTGAAGGCTAAGCAGACCCTTAATTTCGAAATCGCACACAAACCAGTTAACTTGATACTGCAATTCAAATAGTTTGCATTCTAGTAGTTGCAGTTTTGCTTATAAGTTTATGACTGCATGAACCACAATGCAAAGAAAACAAAATGACTGGGTGCTTATGACTTAAAAATTGGCGGGGAGACTTGGGGACTCTGCAGCAGGGAATGTTGTGCCATGAAATATAAGTACGTTTGAATTCTGCAGATAGGGGCATAGTCCTATTCTTTGGGCATACCATATTGTTTTAAAGAAAGTTGTCATATCAACACCTGCAAAGTTCTTACTGGCAGATCATCGTTCTGTAGATACTGGGATGCCGAGGTGACAGCTGGGCTCAGGGCCGGGGGGTCGCGTATGCTGAAGACAGATTTAGAAATCAGTTTGACTAATATTGACATGTCTTGAGCATCTGATTCTGTTTCTGCGTGTGAAACATTGAGAGCTTGCATAGCGCCAAGTGTCCCACGTCATGTATGATACCTTCTGCTGTAAAAGTGAAAACACAAGTCCCAGAATGCATCCTACCATAAAGCAAAATGGCTGAATGTGTCCTATCTTCAGAAAAGTAATAGTCGGCAATAAAAGATCACATTTTTTATTTTTCAGATGCTACTGAAAGCAATTTTATGTCTGTAAGAAATGCTGTATAACTGTTCCTGAAAATACAAATGCGTCTTTTAATACCACTAAAAAGGATTGCAAAGCTCTCGTTTTTTTTACGTTCAGCTCTCTTTCTTATAGCTTGACCCCATCCCTTCCTTTAATTTTACTCTTCTGCGTGTTTTATTCATAAACCCTTCCGAACGCCCTCTCTGAGCTCACTGTTAGAAGCTTCAGGGTGTTTGGTTTTCTGATATATCCCACCGAGCTTCCACTACAGCTGGACTTGGTCTCTTTTCACAGCTTTGCATAACAACAGTATGGCCTATTGTATGTTTATTTCAGTAGCACCATATTTGAATAGTACTCTGCAGAAGAGGTGCACATTGCAGCTCCTCCCTTTCATCATGAATCATATCACCCGCCCTTCCAGTCCTCCTTTAACTTATAGGCCCTTTGTTATAGGCTGATCTGGTTTCTTCAAACCTCCCTATCTCCACTAGGAACCATCTCTTTTTATTCAAAAACATCACCCCTTCTCCTCTACATCTATGAATTCTCACACATGCACCCTTCACAGACTGGCAATCACACACTACTGACCACACTCTTCTAGACTACTGACAGCACTCTCACATTATTATTATACTATTGACAGCACTCAAACATTCAAATACTACTAACAGCACTCTCACGTTATTCTGATACATTCTATTGACAGCACTCTCACACTATTCTGATACTACTGACAGCACTCACACTATTCTGATACTACTGACAGCTGGCTATAATTTTGTGGGGGGAAAAGAGTTGAATTTGCTAAAGAGCAGAATTTCTGTCTTATCGGAATTACACTTAAGATGATTGTTCTTCATCCACAGAATGATGTCAGCAAAGTAATTCTGAAAATTGGTTTCTGAGGCCAATGAGTTTTTCTTTATGGACAAAATTAATTGAGTGTTATCAGCATACAATGTGGTGGCGATCCCGTATGAGGCAATTAGTGAGATGAGAAGGGCCATATAGATGTTAGAAAGAGAAGGGCTCAAGGAAGAGCCCTGAGGCACACCCATCGTAACTGCTCTTTCAGATGACAAAAATTGTCCAAGAGATACTGTTTGTCTTCTGTTGGTTAAAAAGGATTTTATCCAGTTAAAGCTTTATGAGAAATTCCGATATTCTGAATCCGCTGCTATATAATGGCATGGGAGATGGTGTCAAATGCTGCGGTTTGATATGTTAACATCAACACTACATTTTTACCTGAGTCCAAGGTCATTTTGACTGTTTCCGAGACTTCAAGAAGTGCTGACTCCGTTAAGTGTTTGGGCCTTAACACAGACTTTCAAGTATGGAGTAATTCGGAGTTCTCAAGAAAGGTCATAATTTGTTGATTAACTAGTTTTCCAAGATTTTGCTCAGCATAGGGAGAAGAGAAATAGGCCTAAAGTTGGACAGGGTAGTCAAATCTGCTAGGGGTTTCTTTTGTATGGGCTTAACAATTGCTTGTTTCCACGCTGAGGGAACTACTGCTTCCCAAGATATGTATATAATATCTGATTAATGATGGGATTTACAGTGTCAATAGCTGCATGCAATGTGGATGGTGAACAAGGATCAAGCGGTGAACCAGATTTGCATGTGAATATAGCTTGATGAGAGTGTACTAAAGAGACCTCTTGGAATTCAGTTAGGCCAGCCTTTGGGTTGGTGTTACCTACATCTGTGAGTGAGTTCTTTGATAGATCAGTGCTCTGAGATGAGGTGAAGCCTTGTTGGATGGTAGAAATCTTATGTTCGAAAAGAGTAGAGATAAGGTCACAAAGAGCCTTGGAGTGAGGAATGTCCCTGACAAGTGCTTTAGAGAAATGTTTTAGCAATTTTAAATATGGCTTTTGAATTGTACCTGTCCTCTTCGATTTTTAAAGTGTAATAGGATTTTTTTGATTCCATTATCGATTTGTTTTTGGGCAGCCCTAAATTGATTCAAATCACATTGTTTGTAGGCTAGGCGCCATCTGCGTTCTCATATTTTACAGTGACGCTTTAACTCCGCATGAGCAGGAGAGAACCAGGGGGCTGAGACCTTTGGGCAGCGGTTCTTGGAGTGAGTAACTGGAGCTAATTTTGAGGCAGAATTGAGGATCCAATTATTAAGTAAGTCAAGGTCCTCAACAGGTTTTCCAGTCAGAATAAAGGCAGTTCTAGAGAGATTGATGCTTAAGTTTGGATTGGTTTTCATTGCTCCTCATTTGCGAGGCTTAAAGGTCATGTCTTTCTGATGGTTAGACGATTTAGTTATGGTGCCAACTAGTTTAGATAAGATTAAACTGTGATCTTATCAAGATTGAGGGATACGCGCTTCGATGGATGGTCCGGGGTGATTCGAGCAGATCACATCAAGAATGTGACCTAACGTGTGGGTAGGAGCACTCGCCCTTTGGAAAAGCCCTATTATACTGAGGACGTCTAACCAATTAATACGTTCTGGGTTCAAAGAATCATTGAATTGAAAGTTAAAATCTCCCATAGCAGTGAAGTTGGCGTATTGCAGCGGGGGTGGGGGGAGTGGCAAGTGCCCCCCCCCCCAGTGTAGATAAAAATGAAGCTTTGGAACCATGGAGACGATCTATAAGGCAGCCCGCAACAGACTGTGACAGGTTGACTTTATGGTAAAAACCTAGGCTATCTGCTCCTTTAAGAAAATCAAGATCAAAGTAACAACATTGCAGTGAGTCCCAAAAAATACTGGCTATTCCTCGCCCACGAACTTTCTCTCTTTCCCTTCTAATGATTGTTTACCCCAGAGGAGAGCAGTCACAATAAAAGGATTGGCCTAAGGCTTTAGCCAGGTTTCGTTAATGAATAGGACATCAATTTGGTTATCACTGATTAAGTCTTAGACTTCCCATGCATGCTTGCTTAAGGAACAAACATTAATTAGGCCTCCCTGCAAAGAGCAGGAGGTTGGGGTAAGTTTAGGTGGACTGACAGAGGGAGCATCAGTAGAACCATCAAACTCTTTCCTACACCCATAACAGACAGCAGTGCACTCTAAACATTCTGGGTCCCTGATATAGCAATTAATTTTTGGGTTGGGCCTAAGACCCTTTAAAAATCAAAGGTTAAAGCTTCGGCTGTATTTGAGCCAACATAGTGGCTGGCGCTGGCCGCGGAACAGGCACGTATGCCTTTGGCGGTCCTGCGGCGGTCCTGCACATAAAGGCAGATTTGGCCCAACCTCCAAATAACAACTAGTGTGGTAGCTATCGGTGAGTGCTCCCAGGAAGATAAAAAGCGGTGCAAAATTACAAAAGGCATAGACCTGAGTAAAGTTATTGCTACATTAACAGCCTAGGATAGAGATCCCTCACAAGTAATCAGGAATAAGATAGGGATGCAGAGTGCCTCACACAGAGCACCTACATTTAGTGTAGCTGGGAAATGCAGTAGCTAGCAGGCCACGCCTGTGTTGTGGGCCTGCACATTGAGGCACTTTTAGCCCCATCACCAAATAACAACTATTGCGGTAGCTGGCGGTGAGTGCTCCATAGAAGTTAAAAAAAAAAGCGGCGCATAATAAAAAAAGGTATAGACTTGAGTAAAGTTATGCCAACAGTAACAGCCTAGGATAGAGATCCCTCACAAGTAATCCGGAATTAGGTGGGCATGCAGAGTACCTCGCACTGAGTACCTACATTCAGTGTAGCTGGGAAATGTAGTAGCTAGCAGGCCGCGTCCGTGCCCCGGACCTGCACATAAAGGCAGATGAGTAATTGAAACACAGTCCTTTAATGTTTGTAAGCGGTTTTATTGGTGACTCATCAAAATGAAACGCGGTGCGCCTATAAATTTGAGAGCAAAGAGGGAATCAGGGTTTTGGTAAGAGCTGGTGAAGAACAAAATTTCATAGGTGATCATCCAGCAACGAGTGGGTTTGAAGATGCATTACTCTGCAGATAAATATCTCACTTCACAGCTACTCTAGGCAGTGTGAAAAGCGGGGTTGGGAAATACGGCTTAGAGATTGGTGGTTGTGTAGGAAATCTTTTTGGAAATATGTTAGAGCTTTTGTAAGTGGGAAAGAACTAGGCTAACTTCAAACTAGAAATTCTAAATGTGGTCAGCATTGGACCAGGAAGCAAAAAATAGAATTAGGGGGATCTGATGCATGATAGTAATTCTGTCTTGGAATTTGAGATGTGAATTCCCCATGTTGCATGTAAAGCATTTATTTTTGTACCTTCTGTTCAGTTGAGTTTTCTTACTTCACAGGTTAGAAGATGATATGTACATTATTTTCACCTATATAACGTTTTTCCCAATTGCAGAGCAATCACATTGTATGACAAACCCAATGCCTTCTTTAAGGAAACCTCACTCAAGGATCAACATCGACTGTACCTGAAACTGTCTGCAGACTATCCCCCTTTTAAAGCAGGGTATGTATTACTCCAGGGCAGGCGTAACTCGAAACTGTTCTTTACTATCAGATTGTCAGTAAAAGGGCTGTCTTTCACTGTTTGTTTCAATCTTTTACGAACGTTGTTCCTCATTGATCATAAGAGTTATTATTTGATTAAAAATATAAGGCTCTCATGAGGCGCCTTCACTTCTTAGTGGAAGAATTTACTGTTAGGGCATTGTAGAATTTCTTTTCCTAGAAATGTGTTGGGATTGGTGAGTGAGATAAGACCTTGTCTTGGTACCTTTGCCATAATCAATTGTCAGCACCACAATATGACACCATTCATATGATGGAAAAGAAATGTGATTTGAGTTATTCTCATGTAATTTTATCTGCTGTTAATGGCCTGATTTTCAAAAGTTTAGTATTAAAGTTGGAAATGTATCCAATGTAATGTCTTACTTTTTGAAAGCATAGAAATGTATGCAAGTCATAGACTTTCTTGTGGTCTATTTCTCTTATACCTACTCCTGGGGGTTGTCTTTTGGGTAGACAATTTGCTGAGTATTTTGGCAAAAACCTACATTTGGTTATGCATTTTAGTTTTCTTTGTTTTCCCCTCAGGGAATGATTGTAAGTATGTGCGTGTTCACTGCATTTTGCCGGATCACACACACACGTAAATGGCCTTGTTCTTGCCTCTGTCCATAAAATTAATATTGATGACACCCTGCCATTTTTTTCGTAATGGCTGACATCAGAGCATGCGCTTTTTTAACAGGGCGTTCACATACTTCGTCTGAGCCCCTCCAGGTGGGATTAAAAGTGTTCTATCTGTACACAAAGCTAGCACTCCGGCAAACAGGGCTTTTTTTCCACATTACTCTACCCCATGGGTACTCGCAAACATTGGCCCTGGGACCACAAAGTACGGTCTGTAGTGTGACCGAGGGCCACACTGATGCCAGCATGGTGGCGATAGGGGGTCTAGGTGGGTCAGGGATTGTGTAAGGAGGTCTAAAGGGCAAGCATTTATTTGCAGGTTAATAAATGCTTGCCCGTTTATTTAACATTTTTTCCTAAATATTAGTGGTAGGCAACTGAACAGCAGCTCGTGTAAAGGTCAAGAGGCCGTATTTTGAGTATCACTGCTCTACCCCAAGGAGTACCATGGTCACCTTGGTTCTAAGTGCAAAAAGATGCTTATTAGGTCAATCAGTGGTTTGCACCACCTACAGATAAATTGAAGATGAAATAGTAACAAAGAGTTAAGATCAGATAAGTTAACTAATCTATCAGTGCTTAAAAACTAATGATTATGCTTACAGTTTAAAAACAATGTCTTCATTTACGTGAAACAAGTTTTCATAGTCATTAGTAAACCAATCCTAATCAAATCTTACTCAGGCGACTTAATTCATTGCCCATTTTCGTAGTTTTGAGATCAAGTAACCAAGTAGAACCTTGCCTGACTGTCCAGCTACATCATGTCCCTTGGAGTAAGCCGACAAAAACCTTCCTGTAAGCGGAACTTGCTTGCATCAAGTTCATATACAGAGGGTCCTTTGAATTTGCCATCATGAATTTCGTGGATGGTTTCACGAGTTGAAGAAATGATCAGCAACGTGACTGGTACTTGTCGGCTTCATGTGCCATTATTATGCGGTTCTTCGTTATGAGATCAAGGTGTGAAAATAAGTATGGTACAGTGGGGCAGAGGCAAGCATGACAAATGGCTTCGCTTCCATTTCCTTTCAGTTCATCCAGCACAACTGGCAATGTTTTGTGCTGTATGTGTGCTAGGTTCTGATATTTACAATCCCTAACCGATAATTTCTGACAATAAAAGCAGCAGAAGGTGAAATGTAATTTTAGATCTACTTTGACTAGAAGTTAGTAGAAAGTATAGTGTCATTTCGTTTTTTGTGATTCCTACATTTCAGTTTTTACCTATTTTCGATACTCACATCGGTGCATGCACTTGATTTGTGCACTTCGTTGCCCTCTCTGACAAACCGTTCCTTTGTGGCAGTGAGTCAGCTGTAAAAACCTGCAGTGAAACCTATGATGGGGCCTGGTGAAAGGGGTAGAGTGGGACTTCTACCTGCGTGAGGCAGCTGGAACCCTGTAAATGGCCGCGTTCACACAGTCTGTGGATGTGTTTCCAGGACTTTCACTCTTCTGCGTGCAGGGTGGAAGACTAAACCCAGCCAAGGTGCTGTACATCTGCGCCTTATGATATACAGCATTAGGTTCTTGCAATATTCAGTCATACTCTGCTTTGGCCTACAATTGCAAATGATCTCTATTCAAACCCCAAGCTAGCAATATAATTTATTTTCAATACTCTTCCCCCCACCCCACCCCGCATAAATGTCATATGCACTTGTGCTTTGAACTCAACAGACATTTTCCATTTTTCCAGTCCATCTCTTGTGTTAACTATTTTAACTGAAATTGTTATTAACATTTTTGAATATAAGATGGGTTCACTTTTATACAAAAAATAAATATATGTTAATTCCCAGAAGGAGGGCTACATTTTCATTACCAATAAACGAAAGCATGATATACACAATTCCTACATACAATTATTTGAGTGACAACTGTGTTTTGGTATTTTTTAAATCATGTTTGCGCACTAATGCAATCAGTCTTTTATTCATGTATGAATCTATGTATCCAAGATCTAGAACGGCATCCCTTTATTCTTCAGGAATGTCAGTACCCTTCTTCAAATTTAGGAAAATGCTGAAAAGATACCTTTTAAAGAACACTACACTGTGGAACAGTAAATAGTCCAACCCCCCTTTCAGAACCCAGCATCCATGCCTACATTCACTCCTTGATTGTAATTTGCCTTTGACCATGTACAGCCCTCTGCTTCCTTTGCGGTTGTGTTCGTAGCATAAATACCTCTTACATACAGTTTATTGAACTGCAAGCAATCTCGCTAAATATGCCCTAATTCAAGAACTTGTATTCCCGGATCCCATCAAAAAGCGCTCTTTTGAAATGTATAAATTTGTGTTAAAGGCATCAGACTTTTCATTACGAGTGTTGTGTAAAATGATGCCAGTTTCGCATGTATTGTCGACCAAAGCCAATCTTTGCCTCCAAAATAGATCTATACATGTTGTATTGACTTCCAAATATGGGTGGCGGGGTGGGAACCCCTTTGTCAGGCCTGTGATCTTGGGAGCGGCATGAGCTTTTGACAAGAGCGCCACATGAGCATTTTATGAGTTTTAGTTCTCCATCACAGCCTGAAGAGGACAGAGAGTGCTGGAAGCCCCTCATTGACACAATTGTGATCTAACTGCACAAACAGCTGGTTTCAGGTCATTATAGAGATATGGATCACACCTGCCTCTCTTTGATGGCCCTTCTGACCATACCTGCATAGTAGTAGCCGTACTCCATCACAACTTTCTCTTCAGGTTCCAGTTGCACATGCACTGCTCCAGCGTACCCTACAGTGGAACCAACTTTCAGACAGTGTAAGAAATGAGTTTATTATGTGGGGTTGGTGGCTACCCACCTCAAGGAATAATCACAACCCTTGTCAGGGTGAACTCTGAAAGTCACTGAATTACCCCAAGCTCAACCCCCTGATAGCTATGTTACAGAGCAGACAGGCTTAACTTAGAGTAATATGCAAAGTATTTATGTAGTACCAAAACCGTAATACAGTCAAAATGCAAAACAATAAAAACGCCAAAGTTTGAAAGTGGAGTAAAATGTAGTCCACACCAAAATGACAAAAATCCAATAAGGGGATCCAGAGATATGAATTTTTAAAGTTTTGAGTAGAAATAGCGCCAAGAAGCACAAAGTGTCAATGAAAGTTATAGATCATGGCAGACCAGGACCTAGGAGCAATTTAACGCTGACCGAGATGGAGCATGTGTCTTATACTTCAACCACGTTCGTCCGGGTCAAAGGTTTTATCTTCTGACTTTAATCCGTAAGTTCCAATCAACCTCAGGACTACACTTCTAATGCCCCCCAGGACCTCAGGGGAGGCACTTAAGGCTCACAGGGTGTCAGGCTGAGGCTAACAGCGGGGTTAAGTCCATGTCCAGTTGACAATGGTTAGCTGGGAAGTTGCAGGAAAGGCTTTTTGCAGGTTCTTGCATCCCTCAGCGTGAACAGGAGGTGTGCCTTATGACCCTTGAAGTCCTCTCCTTTGTCCTGGGTACAAGAGGGAGCAGGGCCAGTCCTTCAGGGCTTCAAAAATGTAGAAGCGTTCAGTCACACTAAACTTGGGCTCCGAGTCCTGGGGGTGTGTGTGAGTAGTGTACAATGGCAATCCTTACGTACTCCCCGTTGGAAGCTGTATTTTTATTTAGTGCACCAAAATAAGGTACACTATGTAGAATAACCAGACGACCCTTATTTGCTTACAGTGCTTAAATTAATAATCCCAAATGCTCTCTTCTGTGGTAGTGTGGGTGAGAAGTTTAGGCTCATCAGAGTATAGTGTTAAGTATTTGTTGAATGCACAATAAATAAGACGCACACTCAAGAAGAAATTCCACACCAATTTAGAAAAATAACAGGTATTCTTATATATTTTTTAACACCAAGAACTTCGTAATTGGGTAAGTACTTTTCGAGATATCAATTTTTACAGTAAAGCAAAAATGTTACACAAATGCTTTTTTGCACTGTAATGCTTTCCTATGGAGAAAGAAACGTATACAGTTATTTGCAGTCGTATCTTGGGGGTCCCCTTAGGACATAAGGTGCTAGGTGGTCAAGGTCACAAGATCCACCAGCAGTTCAGGTTTACCTGCTCTGGAGTGTCGTTGGTTGGTCTGTCTTTGCGGTGTTGGAGTCCGGATTGGACTTCAAACAAGCGTTGGTTCCTGCAAGGAGTATTGGTGCAGGTTGGCTCCTAGCGTCCCGAAACTTGGTGAGGCGATGGATCTGATCCTCTGGAGCACAGTGACCTCCTCCTGGATGGCTGCTGCATCAGTGGACCCAGTTTTCAGCAGAACGGTGAACCAAACATTGTCGGGTGCAGGTTGCAGGGAAGTGGCTCCTCCACTTCAAGGGAGATGCTGATGGCTTGGCGAAGTACTGGTGGCCCTCCAAGGCGTTTGGAGGCTGCACAGCTGCAGGACGAGTCGGGTTGTCACAATTGTCAGGACAGGAGTAGGCAGGCAGGGTTTGGCACCAAACTCCACCGGTAGTTCACAGTTCTCGCTTCTTCGGCTCTTCTTTGTCCTTTTTTTTTTTCAGGTGAATCTGAGTTCCTGGTGTCAAGGGGCCACCTAAATACGAAATTTAGGGTTGTTAAGGTGAGTGAAGGGTAATAGCCAATGGGCTACTTACTCTTGGTATCACTACACCCTCTATATGACTACTTCCTGTGGGGAATGGGCATAACCCTGTCCCAGAGTTCCTAATTCCACCAAAATCAATATGGTGGAATCCTTCCCTCGTTGAGCACATCAGGCAGCCCACCTTAGTGGTGTGACTAGCCTGGTGGTGCATATATGATGTCCTGGTGCCAGATGGGCCTCAGGGCAGGGGGAGCATCTCCCAGGTCTTGGGGAAGCCGGTGTTGCATACCAAAGGCGGCAGAGGCTTCGAAGCCTCTTGCCTTGGTATGC
This sequence comes from Calotriton arnoldi, assembly GCA_963921515.1. Lineage (NCBI taxonomy): Eukaryota > Metazoa > Chordata > Amphibia > Caudata > Salamandridae > Calotriton > Calotriton arnoldi. The sequence continues at coordinate 135,322 of CAWUFW010020164.1, forward strand.
AGATTCACTAGCCATCCTGCTGGAGGAGGTGTAAATACCTCCTGCCAGAGCAGGCATTGTTTCTGACCTCTGAGAGCGCAGACCCTTACCTCCAAGGGGGTCCGAAACCTGCCTGTGGTGGCATGCTGGACAATACCAGTCAGCCAGCACACTAAGAGGCGGGTAGGTTTTCGGGGGGCACCTCCAAGGGGATCTCTGAGTGCATATCTTATTAAATCCACTACTGGCATCAGTATGGATAGGTTTCAGTGGAGCCATCATGTAGCTGGGGAACTCGTTATGACCAATGCCCATTACATATACTTAAGATGGCTTCCTTGCTCACTTGTACCATCTAGTAATTGAACTAGACCGCACAGGGGCATATCTGCTTATGCAGTTATGTCCTCACGTGTAATGTAATGCACCCTGCCTTTGGCATATAAGGCCTGCTGTAGGGGTGACTTACATATATTGCATGCAGTATCTGTGGGCATGGCACACACGGTGTGTGCCATGTTGTGTTTCCACATTTCTTTGCACCATTTCACGCAGCCTACAATGGCAGTCTGCATGAGTTTGGTGGGGGGTCCCTTAGAGTGGCACAATCCATGCTGCAGCCCTTAGGGACCCTCTTTGCTACCCATACCCTAGGTACCAAGGGTACCATTTACTAGGGACTTACAGAGGTGCTACAGTTTTTGCCAGTTGAGGTACAATTGAACAGTTACTTTGTTTTATGGAAAGAGTACTTGCACTGGGGACCTGATTAGCAGGAGGCCAATGCACTTCGGTCAAAATTGCATCAAATACCAGGCAAAAAGTGGGGTGACCATGTCAAAATGAGGCACTTTCCTACACACCCACATCTAAATCTAAAATCCAATTTGAGGTAGCCACTGTATCCACAACAAACACAGAGACAGAAGTTGTACAAAACCTAAAATAGGGTTTTCAAGCAACCAGACAGTGCATACAGGTGTGTGCCCCGTGTTGTATGTAAACTCCAGAGACAGACGTCTTGTAGTACAAAGCAGGGTCCTACAGCAACCAGACAATGGATACAACAGAATCGTCTTACCATCCTGTTTTCCTCCTTTCAAGTGCACCCCAAAGTGTTATTTGTAAACCCAGCAGGCCCGTCAAGCAGGATATGACACTGTAATGCCAAAAAGGATGCTCACAGCCCTCCACTCTTCTGCTCGGCTCAAAGGAGTCATCACTGGCACTACAGGTCGACCTGCCAATCTCAGTGACCTATTGTGTAGCTCTAAGGAAGCATTTAACACCTTTTTTTTTCACTCCTGTTCAAATGCTAATCCATGGCTGGGAGAAGTTGGTGAGCAAATGCAAATTAGCCCCCAGGAACGTCTGGCAGGGGAAGGTAACTCTCTTTAATATTTATTACAAATCTGACTACACCACTGAATTGGATTTTTAATAACTATCAAAATAGTTGTTTAATTTTTCTAGCTAGTCCCATTCCTGGTTATTAGGATTTCAATCTGTACTCTGGTTTTCTACATAGGGTAACTAGGCCTGCCACAGTGGAAAATTGCTTTTGGGTGCTAGTCACTGTAAAGACTGTTAATATAACATTTATACATGTCCTACTTTTAAATTCCGTTCACCCTGTCTTCTGGACCACAAGGCCTACATAGAGGCGACTTATTAATATTTAAAATGGAAGTTTTGACCAGTCGAAAGGGTTTATTTTGACAGGTTGATTTGCAGTTTTTACACTGGTAGTCAGGCCACACAAAGTAGGCCTGAAACCATGTTTTCACTGCCACTGTAGCGGATAGCACAATAGATGCTGCAGTCCACTATTAGCATTTAACTTACAAAACCTTTGTCCATTTGTACCATATTATAGGGACTTATAGGCAAGTTAAATAAATCAATTAGGAGTGTGCCAATTCCACCATGTGAAAAGGGGGAGCACAGGCACTCCACCACTGGTTAGCAGGGTTAAAGTGTATAGAAATCTAAAGCCAGCAAAAATATAGGGTTAAGCAAAATGTGGAAAATCTGGAGGGACCACGCAGCAAAGGCATATTTCCTACACAGAGTAAAGCTGAATACAAGGAAATCGGCTGCTCAGCTATTTTATACGTTCATCTGTGCAAGAGGAACCATAAAAAATAACTTTTGAACTTTTATAATTTTGGAAAGATTATTACTCAACAGTTAAATTAATGCTGGTCAGGAGAATGCATGACATACATTTAATCATAACAAAGTAACACTGAATGATTGCAAAAGACTCCAAATATTAAGAATTTATTTTGTGTGACAGATCTAAAGTGTTTGAATTCCACTCTCTTTACATATTGTTTTGCTTTCTCATATTTTTTTCAGAATAGACTCAGAGGAGCGTGAAATACAGAAATCTGCATTCACAGAGCTAGACACCAAGTCTGGCCGTGTAAAACACTGTGCTGGGCGGCCAGCACTTCTGATCAGCAGCACCAGTTGGACAGGTATGGGTTGTTTTTCTACATTGCAGTTTCGTCCATAGAAGTGTCTGGCTCACTAAACAGATGATGTCACTTAAAGTGTCAAGGGTTTCTATTATGCAAGTCACTATTTCATCCAGTTTATATTGTTATTTCACGTGGAATTATAGAACAGGAGTAACATAGATGCATGTCCTTCAATGAGAACATTGTCTGATATGCAGTGCATCATAAGTATACCCGCTTGACTTCACCTACCAATGTGATGTTTGTCCTACGTCTGAGTCTATCCATCAGTTGGGAGTGGCAAAACTTGCATATTCCAAAGCATTAGAGTCCTTGTTCCAAGACTAGATTTGTCCAGCCTGGGATGAAAGCATTTCTGTAGCCTTAAAGCTAGGACTATAGCTATTGCTTCGCTTAGATGCAGGTACAAGAATTGAAGACTTGAACATGGAAAGATCACCCACACCCACAAAATTGTCAGTTCTTTTTTCTAAATGGTTTATGAAGAATTCCACTGTTTAATCACCCTGCCTGGCTATATGGGACTTCAAAGTTAAGAGAAAAACAATTAAATGGAATAAACCTCCTTTTAATAGAATTTAAATAGCCAGACTGCTCTACTTTATCTTGGAAATTACTGCACATTTATATTGCATTTTCTATTTAATGTTCTACTACTCCAGGGATAGCCCCAACATTTATAATTGTCCTGAGAGCTGTGCTTCTGACCTAGCCGCATGCTAGTCTGCTATGCACCTGATTACACAGCAGCCACTTTCCCATTTAATTCCTTCTGCATATGCAGCATATTGGACTGTGCGATTGGTTCCTGGATTAAAATTGTTACAGCTCTTTAACATGTCTCAACTGAGCAGCCATCCCAGTTTAAAGGAAACATCTTATGGGGGAATGAAACAACACAAACGATGCAGTCACAGATATCTGTCACCAAAGCATCACAATCCACTTTCCAAAAATCTAGGCACTTCTATGAATAATGTTGATCTATAGTTGGTGGATGAGTTGAAGAGTGCACCTTCCTAGAGGCCATAAGTATGAGTCTATGTGTGATTTTTCTAAAATAGATGATGCCTTAAGAGTGCCAAAGACCAATTTTATAGGTGTCTACCATGAGAGAACTGAATTGAAGAAATATTGCTCTCTTTCATTCCCCTACTCCTTTCCTTCTCTGTTGGAACAAATGAAAGGCACCAACGTTGAGTGTATTCTGCCTCCACATGCCTATCTAGAGGTTACGGAAGAACCAAAGTGAAAAATTGTGGGTACACATTGAAAGAGAACTCTATTCAAAACCTATCCAATTGCTTTGTCCTTGATTTAAACATGATGAGAGCCTCTTGAACTCTTCTGTGACCAAATTAATGCATTAGAACCCTATGATCAGGATAGGAGGAGGGACCACATTCCCTTACACAATGATTCTGGGCTTACATAATCCGCATTTTCTCTGGGGCCTTTAAGACGGGGGCTTTGAAGGATGGTATCTGGTTCTAAGATCACATTAAGACATGCATATGATGATGAGTGTACAAGAAGAACAGTTGATTCTTGTCGCTGTGCCAGCGACCTTTGTAGAGAAGATGCCTTTTAGATCTCACAGCTGATGCATCTGAATCCCATGGAACACCTACTGAATGGCCACTGCTCTTGCAGAGGAAAAAATAAAATAGGGTTTTTTAGAAGATGCCGCAATTGTCCCAAACCTTCGTATTTTTCTTCTTTGGAAATGGAGGTGGGGATGGAAATAACTGAGGTCTTATGACCTAATATCTGGTTCAGGGCACCTACCTCCTCAGTATGCTCTCAACACATAAAAAAGGCACCTAAATGTCTTATGAGAAATCACCTGACCCCCTATGTGCCTGATGGCCTTTTTTTGGTCTTCAGAAGATTGATGGAAGGGCTGTGGAGAACGAGGTACGATTGCACATATTTAGTGGGCCTGCAGGGCTCTTGGAGGTTTTTTTCAGAAAGTTATGACCTGCATCAAAGATGTCACAGGTATAGAACTTAAAAAAAAAAAAACTATCATGTTATTGTTCTGTGATTATGGGGGAAGAACTGTAATTACCCTCTTAACACTCCTTTCAGGTAAACCCTTAACCCACATGTTATTGACTACACATTTCAAGGTAGTTCACACATGAAAAATGTTTAGCTCTCCTCCAGTATCAACATGGTGGTCGAAGATATGACCAATATAGGCAATGGAAGCATTGACAGCTATTATATGAGATAAGAGGGGCAGGTATGAGAAGGTCTGCCCTCATTCCGATCTTATAATAATAACGTGAATCGTCGTAGAAGAGGGCCAGGATACATTACACAGGTGCTTCATAGATCAGGAAACTGCCTTCCCAGTGCCTCCTAATGAGTCTTCATCAGAAAATGATTTAGTGTACAGTTTTGATTCATTCCTAAAAGAAATGTGTGTGCTGTGACTGGATCTTCAAAACGTTACTCCAATGCATGGACTGTTATATATATGTTTTTATTTCTATTATTCTTTCTTTAGTAAACCTCAATATGATCGAAACTGGACTGACCAACATTATATTTATTGCAAGTATATCTCATACAGGAGAATTGGAACGTAATACTGTGCATGTTTAGTTGAAACACTCACTGCTGTGTTAATCCAGTCACCTGTATCTTTGACGTGTGCCCATTCATGTACAGTGGTCAAAGCATAGTTCTGTTTCTTGCACCATAAAACCACATACAAAAATAAGTGTTTTTCGGGTGTAGGAGAACAATTTGTGGCGGAAAGGAAAGAGGAAGAAACAGGAAGTTCGCTAAGGCTAATTGACCTTAAACGTTCCTAATTTAGGTTGGATATATAGAGTGCAAGAGTTTGAACAAATGTGTAACTTTCGATAAAACACTCTAATATTTTACTATGTCATGGTTGGCTTTTTTGTTTTTCACATAAATATCAGTGTACTCAATTTTATTTTTTTCTCCACAGAGGATGAAGATTTTTCCATTCTCTTAAAAGCCTTGGAAGGTAAGATTAAATAAATAAAAAAATCTTATCGTTATTCAGAATAAATAGTTATCTGTATCTGCTCACTGTGCATTTACCTTATATCTTACATGCTGTTCTTATTTTTGCTGTTCTTATTTTTGTTGCTCTGCGAATTGCATGTCTGGTTTTTCCTCTTTTTGTCTTGTGCAGCTCATTCTACATTTTCACAACAGAAATCTAACTTTTAAGTTGTATCAGGGCGGTTTGTACGTGCAGTTAACCTGTGAGCGTGTACCAAATTCCTATACTCTACATATTATGTTCTTATGGCAATTAGGGCTTATGGTACTAGTGTTGTGGTTTACATTGTTCACTTGGAACACAGGCGATATGGCATTAAAGCATATATTAACAAATTGTGCGCCACAGTGTTTGATATAATTTTTCTTTTGAATCATTGGCTTTTTTTCCAATATAAAAATCAAACACTATGCTTTTACACATGTAGACACTGGTCACACAAAAACAAAAATATACTTTGGCGCTGTTTAGCACACGCACCATCATCTTCTGCCTCCGTCTGCTGCTGCCTGCTTCACTCAAGGGACTAACAGGGTGCTGGAGAACCGGAAGAAATCCATCTACGCCGCCAGTGCACTGCAGGTTATATTTCCAACCGACCTGAGCAGTGGACCACCAAGCCCAGGGTGCACAGTGCTACCTGCAGCTGCTGCTGATGAGGGGGAGGCGCTAGGTCCATTCTGCGCATAAAGCGCTGCTCTTGCCCCCACGGCGCGGGATGCGCGCGGGCTGTGCCCGGGCGAAGCCCGGGCCAAGGGCGGGCCCGTCCTGCGCCCGTCATCGCCAGGAAGAGGCAGGGCAGTGCCACCCCCCTTTTACGTTGCTTATTGACTCCAGAGGAGCTGCGGGACACCAAACAAGGTACTGTGTCGCTCTGCGATAACGTATTATTCCTCATAGTGAAAACTGGGCTTTTAAAGACACTTATACTCTCGCCACTCGGTTCAGCTCGCGCTGCACCTTTGCCTTGTGGCTCTGTTCCCTTATTTCTTCTGATCCCCCACTGTGCCTTTCTAGACCACTCTTAGCGTAATCATTGGGAAAAGGAAAACCATGGAAGGAACGGGGGGGCAAATGGAGTACCTGGTGGGGTAGGTAAGGTGAAAAGGCAAGGAAAACCAGTAAGAATACTGCTAATAACTATGTGATTGACAGAATTGAGACCTTAATCACAGAATGTGAAGGGATATTGGTAGCTGAGATGCCGGCGATTACTGGTGTCATCAAAGCTCCCCTTGAAAAGAGTTGTAGACAACCTCGCTCAACTACAATACCTTCCATGTTCCACAATCCCCCCCATAATCGCACCTTAAGTAGTAGTGAGATTGACCACCCGGCGACAGGGCAATGGGAAACTACTCCCACCCAGTATGACAACTCACTGTCCAACGATGCTCCGAATCACTTAGAATCTTCTGTCATCATTTGCTCTAATCGTTTTGCGGCGCTGGCTGAGGCCCCTGAATGTTCGGGGGAGCTTGCACCTCAATGCCTAACTCCAAATCCAAGCCCTACGGAAAGATCACCTGAGTTAGTAAGTTCAGGTGCCCCTACACCAGAAGATCTTATGCAGATTGTTATCGCGCTCAGGTCAGAAGTAGGCGCGATGAGGACGATGATAGAGGAGCTAGTGGCCATAGTTAAACTAATACTCCGGGGAAGCATGCTACATCAACCAGCAGCTAGCCTGCCATTTAATTCCCATTCTCAACGAGCAACCACAAATACACACAAAGAAGGAGTTTCTACACACAAAGGTCCTCTCCCACCCCTCAATGCGCGTACGGACCAGGCCCACAAGGAATTTAATCATAAACGGGTGGTCTCTTCCCAAGCCCCTGCCCCTAGTAACCTGGTAAAACAATTCTCTCTGTTAACCAACCCAAAGTATATTAGACCTTTTAACTTATTAGCAAATTCTTGCTCGCGCCCAATAGGTTCTGGCCATTTAGAAAAACCTCCAACCCCTTTACTTGCGCAAACACGTATAGTCCTTATGGTCAATGTCCCTAAGCTCGTTTCGCATGGTGACCGAGAAAATGAAGATTCTTTAAAAAACAAGGCTATACATTGGATTCGCCATGTCAGGGGCTGCCGGTCATTGATACGGGATGATATAGTTAGGGCACGGAGATGTACGCCTCATAATCAACCTTCAGATTATATTGAACTTACTCTGGCCAAACATGAACTGGCTGAAAATTTGCTAGCACTAGAATATCGGACATGTCCACCTGGGTCTTCAGCCATTCAGTTTAGTCCTCTCTATTAATTGATGATACAGGGGCGCAGGGCAATACACCAGAACCGGGCACAGAAGGGGGGACAACATTAGATGCCAATGATTGACTGAGAACTGCCTCCACCTTACATCAGGAGCCTCAGGATACTGCTCCCAATAGCAACCTAAGTACCCTCCCAAGCATACAACTTTCAATCGCTCTTGATCAACCACCAACAAACTCAAGCCTCACTGATCATATTACCCATACTAAACCCTGCACCAATAAGCCGAGGGATCGGATTGTAGCCACAAACATGATTACAGATAGGGTGGCCATAGGTGTTTCCCCTGCCCTATCATCTCGGCCCCATGCTACCCCTCTACGAGTGTCAGCTCCTGTTTTGGCCCCTTGCTCCCAACTTAATATTATTTCCTGGAATGTGGCCGGACTTAGCAGTAAATTGCTATTGCCCGACTGGAATAAACTAATAGAAGGCCAGGACATCTGCCTCTTACAGGAAGGAAACTTGGAGCTTAGTTGCTCTTTACAAATCTGGTTATACCTGCTTCTTTGTACCAGCTGTTACCACAGGGAGAGGGCGCCCTTCGGGAGGTCTGATTGTCTGGATTAACATTGCTTTGGGTTGTAAAATTACTGAACGTAATTGCACAAACCCAGACATAATGAGGCTTACCATTCATGGAAATAAAGGAGCTCTAACTCTTGAGTTGTTTAACGTATACGTAAGGGGGATAAGAGGGGGAGTCTCCTCAGCCATTGTTTCATCCTTGGAGCAAGAGCTATCCAGCTGCCATCCTGCCTCACAACTTGTGATCGCGGGAGACTTTAATTGCACATTCGAGCCCCTTGGCGTGAATGACATGCTGGGGCTAGAGGAAGACGATGCGAGATGGGGTATCCCACCCCTAAGCATCCCCCCCATCAAAAGATGGTCACGGGATGCAGTCCAGTTGAACGCACTTGCTCTGGAATTTGGGTTGAGGGCTGCAAACGGCAGAACAGAGTCAGACGTCGAAGGGGCCTGCACGTATAATAGAATTAGTTGTCCGTCCCGCATCGACTACATCTTGATAGACGTAAGACTGTGGAGTAGTATGATTGACATGGTAATAGCCCCTACTAATGACAGTGACCATAACCCACTTTGTCTGACTATGAAGGCCCTCTGGCCCTCTCTTGGCCATGCCCCTGCTGCAACTACTAATTTAGCGACTAAGGAAGTGGCCCCTTCTAATTGCAGAAGATATCTTAAATGGCCCAAAGTCGCTGTTAATGAATCAAAAATGGTTGGAATTAATCGAGTCCTGGCAGAAAATATAGCTGTTCTCCAAGAGGCATCCCTTAATCCTGATGCCCCAGAGAAGGCTTTGGATATTTATATGAGAACTGTAGAGCAGATGGGGTCCTTTTAAAGTAGCTGTTGGTTCCAACACCCACAAAGGATGCCCAAAAGGTAGACAGGCATGGTTTACTAAAGACTGTAGACAAAAAGAAAAGCCCTAGCCCTAGCTATTAAAAGTAAAAATTGTTCTCGAGTCCAACTAGCCAGGAAAGAGTATAAAGAAGCGCTGCATCGTGCAAAGCTACAGTGGGAAGAATCCCACTGGCAAGATCTAAGGGATGCTAGTCTAGCAAAAGATTCCAACCGATTTTGGAATCTTGTCAGGGGGCAAATTGGAAAGACCCTGACTTAATCCCCAACCACATATCGAGCCAAGATTGGTTTGACCACTTTAGCAAACTATACACGGGGACAGACACAACTCATCCAGAGAGGGTGTCTGACCAGCTAATTCTCTGCCCTACCTTAAACGCCAGCGACCACTTCACCTTAAAAGAAGTCGAAGGGGCAATTAAAAGAATAGTGCCAGCAAAGGCCCCTGGACCGGACGGTCTTCCGGGGGATCTACTCTTGCGAACCCTAGTAATTGGGCGAAATATATTACGCTCCTAATTAATTCCATTTCTAATGGATGCCCTATACCTGACTCGTGGAAGGGCGCAGAAGTAGTGCCTATTTTTAAAAAAGGAGCAAGGGAGGATCCTGCCAACTACCGACCGATTAGTTTAATCGATGCCATTCAAAAAGTAGTCGGTAGGGTGTTGTTGCAGCGAATTCAATCCTGGGTTGAGGACGAGAATATCCTCTCCCAATATCAGGCGGGCTTCAGGACTAGAACAGGGACAGTTGATCAGGCATTCAGGCTGCTTCTCCTTTATTGGAAGGTGGTTGTGTTAGGTGGAGGCAGCCTCTATCTTGCCTTCATCGATTTGAAGTCTGCCTTTGATCTGGTCCCTAGGGGCCAATTATGGAAAGTCTTGGGTGAGATGGGCATTCCCTCGCTTATTCTTAACATGCTTGTCCGACTGCACAAGGGCAACTATGCCCAAGTAAGGTGGGGGTCACAAGAGCAAAAAACTGATAGGATTTCGGTGAACAGAGGAGTTCGCCAGGGCTGTGTCATGGCGCCTACCCTGTTCTCCTTATACGTGAACGGGGTGGTTAGCTTCCTTCGGGAAATTCCAGCTGACGCCCGGCCCTGGCAGGAGATAGGGTACCTACCCTTCTGTTCGCAGATGATACACTCTTGATTTCAAAGACCCCGGTTGGGCTACAGAAACTCTTGGATAGGTTTCAGGATTTCTGTACTTTAAGGGGGCTGATCATCAACACCACAAAGACCAAACTGATGACATTCAACCCCTACAAGCCCTTTAGATACACTTTTACTCTGGGTGGAATACAATTGGAGAGAGTCCAGACTTTCGATTATCTAGGCATTCGACTCTCCGAGACAATGCACTGGAATCCCCACATTAATAAGATGCTCTTGAATCATAAACGAGCAGCTGGCGCAATAGGCAGAGAACATCGCTCCTCACAGAGTAGACCTGTTGCCCCAGCACTCACGATCTATGCTGCAAAGGCAGTAAGCTCGGCCCTTTATGGCGCGGAACTGTGGGGGTTCAACAATGTGAAAGAAATCTGTGCATCTGAACATAAGTTCTTGCGAGAGTTAGTGAGCCTTCCCCGAAATGTCCCACTAAAGCCTCTGATGAGTGATATGGGAAGACGCTCCTATAGAGACATTGCCAGATCTAGACCACTGTTTTACTGGGCCAGATTGCTACGTACTGCTGAACTTACAAATTATGCTGCTGCATTTAAAGAAGTAATCAGTTTAGACTGCAGCCACAGGGTGAGCTGGATCAACAACGTTAAGAAACTAGTTTTTGCTTTAGGTTTTAAAGACTCTTGGGCAGATCAGAATCCACCCTGTAAGGACGACCTTAAAAAGCATATTGGGCCTGGGTTGATACACAGGAACTTAGTAAACCAAGAGCAGGCAGGATGGTAGATGATTTTTATCAGTTTAAGTTGCATATATTTTTAGAACCATATTTAGATTTTATTCAGATCCCAAGAGACAGAGCACTTTATATACAGTTCAGGGTTGGCTCGCTCTTAGTTCAGTGAGTTAACTGCAAAATGGAGTCCTCCCCGGCAGACAATTGCGGATTGTCCTTGTTGTGAAGCCCCAAAAGAGAGTGTGGCCCACATTATGTTCGTATGCCCAGCATACTCGCGGGCCAGAGCAAGATGGATAAAACCAATCTGTAGACAGCTGGGTACCTTGGATCACCGCGTTGCTTTGCGGATTTTGAAATCAGATTCAAGAGTCCTCTTTGCCTGTGGGGTGGCAAAGTATCTCGGCTGTATTTGGTCCGTTAGGTCTAAATTTTTACGCAGGGAGGTATGAGTTTATACTGTGAATGTATTTTTAAGGAAAAAGACTTTTCTGACTGTCATCAATTAGCTGAATTGATGTACGTTCTATAATTATTAACAAAACGATTAATCCCTTGTATAAAATAACCGAATGGAATGTATATACCTATTTTTAATACCTGTGTTTTTATGGATGGAATGTACATATCTGCTCTGATCATTGTTTTTTATGATAACTCATATCTTTCATTCTTGTTTTGTATGTATGAATGATCTTGCTTTTATGATACTTGTTATCGAAATAAAGCTATTTGATTGATTGACTTTGGCCACACACAAATGGAAATTCAAAAATAAGGACGCTGCCCACACATAAATTGAAACAGGCACACTGAAAGGGATAATGTAGCCACTTGAAACTGGAGGCGCTGTGTCCACACAAAAAAAGGTGAACGTAGTGGTCACCCCACCATTGGAGACCATTAAGCCACACAAAGTTGAATTGCAAGTAAAAACTTGTACCATGAGCATAATTTTCCCAAAATTTGCAAGTGCGCTGGAATTAGTAATGGGTGATTTTCTTCTGAGCTATTTTGTATTTACTGTCAGGCCTCTAATGTCATACTAATTTAGTGAGCAATATGTGTGAAAGTGAAGTTTGGATAATGTCATCAGTGATGTCATTTGAGATGTCATAAATTATGAAATAGAATAAATCATGAGTGATGTATGTCAGGTCATAAGCAGTGCATGGCGGGGATGCAAGATCTAGTTAGTGCTGCTAACTATGACTGGTGAAGCCCATCCCTGTGAGAAGGCACGTACATTTGAAGCTGAAGGTAGTTATTTTATCAATAGATAGGAAGGTTAAGATGCATTCACTTGGTTACTTATACCTTTCAGCATTTCTGTTTTCATATAAGTCCGCTTCATATCAAGGACACAGAGTTGGTTATACAGAGATAACTTCAAGGTATATCACTGTGAGAGTTAGATGGTGAACATTCATGACGGGTTATAAAAATCTTATTGTATCCATTTCAACCTGCAGGTGTCAGTGCTCAGCACAAAGATGGGGCAAAAAAGTGGTATCTGATGCTTGTTTTCTCTCCTATCCCATTTCCTCTTCCTCAGTTCTATGAGTTTTGTCTCATATCATCCTGTGTGGAGCCAATAGTGTTTGAGGTGAGCGGTGGAAGAGTACAAGGTTAGTGCTTTCTGACACACAGTCCCTCAGCAACAAAGGTTACACTGTCTACACAATCACCCACTCGAAAGAACCCCTCCTTATCCACTTTGTTTGCCAGTTGGCTCCATTTCACCACCACAGACCAAAGAATCAACATCTGACATCGAAATCCCTTCCATTGTAGTCCAATGCAAAATCACCACATGGCACACAAGTTCAAGATACCTTTCCCTCCTGAAGACAGGCCAACCCAACAGTAAAAATGAGCTGAAAATTGAGTAGAAAGCAAAGGAAACATTCAAGTCTGTTGGTGCATTCGGGAAATGGATGATTGTTTGAACCCAAGAAAACATGCCCAGCTCCTGAGATCGGGCCCAATTCCCTAGACACTTATAAGTCTGGTGAAGAACCACCCGTCCACACAGCAAGCGCAAGATAGGGCTACATTGAAATCTCTAGATGCAAGTCTCGGTGATAAACCTTAATGGCACGTGTCAATACTTTGACAGTCTCACAGAACAGACTTGTGGATGTTAAGTGGCTCTCACTCAAAGAAGAACAAAGTAAGTTTTGGTGGAACCATCTCCCAAACTCATTCTACCATACCAAATCAGTACTACAGCACCCACATGTGTGAGTTTCCTTGAATTAACAGTACCAGCAATTAAGGCACTGACTCGTGTCTAGGGCCACTGTTTTTCAGCTAAACAGATCAACTTGTCCGGTTGTATGATGGAACCACGCATGCCTTAACAACGCGGCCATTATAACTACCACATTTTTACCATGCATGCCCTTTATCACGCATATGCCTTTACCACAAAAAAGTAAGTATTTAGCAGGTAAGTATAAAATCTTAATATGAATATATATATATTCACTGAAAAAACCATAGGTTTCAGGCACGTTATAGTTAGAAATTAGCATTTAAAAAACCTTAGAAATTCACTGAAAAAAACCATAGGTTTCAAGCACGTTATAGTAAGAAATTAGCATTTAAAAAAACCTTTGAAATTCACTGAAAAAACATAGGTTTCAGGGACGTTATAGTTAGAAATTAGCATTTAAAAAACCTTTGAAATTCACTGAAAAACCATAGGTTTCAGGCACGTTATAGTTAGAAATTAGCATTTAAAAAACCTTCGAAATTTACTGAAAAAACCATAGGTTTCAGGGACGTTATAGTTAGTTGGACATTTCACTTGTACAAAACCAGAGAGAATTCTGCTGTTCTAGTTAGTTCAGCTAACTATAACTCGCGCCCCGCAAAGCACTGCTGATGACGTCACATATTACATCATTTATGACATGGTCAGTGACATCACTGATGACATCACTGATGACATCATCCAGTGACTGTGTGTTTCTATAAAGTTTAAATATGTTTTATATATATGCCAAGGTGTATTGAAGAATGAGTGGGTGTATAAGTGTCTGGATGGAAGATTTAGTAGGTGCGTGACTGACTGTATAAGTGAGTGATTAAATGGGTCTTACTGAATGCATGGGTTAGTGACTAAACTATGTGAATGTCTGTATCAGTCTGTCTGTTGTTGTGTAAGCTGCTGCATGGGTTGGTGAGTAGCTACATGAGTGTCTATATGGGTTATTGATTGGTTGCCTGAGTATTTGTATGGGTTCCTGAGTGTGTGTGTAGGTGGGTGGGAGGTGTGTGACTCTGCCTAGATGTGTGAGTGGTTGATTCACTGGGTGTATGGGTTCAAGAGTGCATGTGGATACAGCTGCATGGGTGGGTGTGTGTGTGTATGGGTGTGTTGGTGAGTGAATGGATGTCTCAGTGGTACATGTCCAAGTAACTACATATGTAAAAGGCAGTGTATGTGAGAGTTGGAGTATATAAATGACTATACGTGAGAGTCAGTGATTGTGAGAGTGGCTGTATGGATGAGTGTGTACTTGTATCAGTGATTGTATAAGAGAGTAAGTATGCGTTAGTATCTGTATGAATAAGTGAGGTGGTGTGTGTATAACTGTGTAGGTGAGTAAATGGAAGTGTGATTGATTCTTTGCATGACTGACTAGGTGTGTGAGTAACTCTTGATGAGTGGCGGTGTGTGAGTGTCTATAGGTGTATGAGTGCATATGATAGTGTTGTATTGATGAGTGACTGCATGTATGAGTGACTGTATGGGTGAATGAGTGGATGTGTGTGTAGACGTAGGAATCAGTGAGTGCGTATGTAGTAACTGGTATTGGTGTGTCTATGGTTTCGAAAATGGTAGTCTGTATTTTAGAGTGGGTGTATCAAAGGTTATATTAGGGTGTGAGGAGGTGCATCAGATTTTCACGTGGATGATGTCATCAGTGATGTCATCAGTGATGTGATTTGAGATGTCATCAGTGATGTCACTGACCATGTCATGAATGGTGTAATATGTGACGTCATCAGCAGTGCATTGCGGGGGCGCGAGTTATAGTTAGCTGAACTAACTAAAATGGCTGCATTTCTCTGGTTTTGTACGAGTGAAATGTCCAACTAACTATAACGTCCCTGAAACCTATGGTTTTTTCAGTGAATTTCTAAGGTTTTTTAAATGCTAATTTCTAACTATAACGTGCCTGAAAACCTATGGTTTTTTCAGTGAATTTCAAAGGTTTTTTAAATGCTAATTTCTAACTATAACGTCCCTGAAACCTATGGTTTTTTCAGTGAATTTCAAAGGTTTTTTAAATGCTAATTTCTAACTATAACAAAGCAGTCACGTTTGCAGAGTGGTGGAGAAAGGTGAGCGTGGCCTCCAAACACCTTTTAGCAATCCCACTGTGTGGGATTTAGCGTAGGTAACAGGAGGGATAGTTAGCCCCCAATGTCAACCTTGGGGCCAACTATCCCTTTTATTACCTCCAGTAAGTCCCACACAGCAGGATTGCTAACTTGTTATATCAGGCCCGCCCCCTCCCTGCACCACTGTGCAAAGGCGCCCCTGGCGCATTGTAAGTTGGGGGATTAAGTCCCCTTGAATCTTGAGGGTCCCTGGGGGCCAACTAGCCCACCAGGTATCTCCAGTATGCGCCACAGAGCTGCGTTGCAGAGAGGTGTTCCTAGGCCACGCCCTTTTACACCACGCTGCAAACCCGGCTTCTGGCGCACTGGTGCTCGGAGGATGAAGTCCACTTGTGTCCTGAGGTCCTCAGGACACAAGAGGACCTCAACGCCCACCAGCAGTGCAACGGAAGCCGCGTTTGCAGAGTGGTGTAAAGGGGCGTGACCTCGGACCACCTCTCTGCAACGCAGCTCTGTGGCGCTTACTGGAGGTACCTGGTGGGCTAGTTGGCCCCCAGGGACCCTCAGGATTCAAGGGGACTTAATCCCCCAACTTACAACGTGCCAGGGGCTCGCTTGCACAGTGGTGCAAGGAGGGCCTGATATAACAAGTGTGCAAACACGCCCCTGGCGCGTTGTAAATTGGGGGATTAAGTCCCCTTCAATCCTGAGGGTCCCTGGGGGCCAACTAGCCCACCAGGTACCTCCAGTATGCGCCACAGAGCTGCGTTGTAGAGAGGTGGTCCGAGGCCACGCCCCTTTTTACACCACTCTGCAAACGCGGCTTCCGGTGCACTGCTGGTGGGATGATGAGGTCCTCTTGTGCCCGGGGCCAGGGAGTCCACTACTGACCCCTGCACTTTAAATCAGTATGTGCCCCGGGAGGTGGTGGTCCCGGTGCGTGTGGGGGCTCTCCCACACATCATTTTAATTTTAAAACAGAGCCCCGGGGAGTTGGCGGTCCCCAGGGCAGCGTGGGGGATTGGGTCCCCCACGCATTTTTTTTTAAAGCCCCGGGAGGTGGTGGTCCCCGGAGCTGCGGGGAGCCACAGTGCCCCCGCATACAATTAAATAAGCCCCGGGGAGGTGGCGGTCCCTGGGGCGCAAATTAATTGGTGAGGGCCCCCGGGACCTGGCCCACCCGGGGCTTTCAAAAAGGAAGCGTGGGAGCCCGCGCTTCGTTTTTTTTTATTTTCTCGGCCGGATTTGCGACCCCAGCGCGAATTCGGCCGATTTTTGTTTTAAAAAAAGTCTTTTTTAGCCCTGGGGGTTGAGCAGGCCCTAGGGGGTCAGGGTGTTTCTTCCCTGACCCCTTTTCTTGTTTTTTAACCTTTATTTTTCTGTTTTCTTGTGACTGGGTTACGAGTCACAAGATGGCTGCCAACACTTCCTGGTTTGGAGTGTTGGCAGCCAATCAGAATTGAGCTCGTGCTCGGGAGGGTTCGCGACTCCTCCTCGGTGCTCGAATATCGATATTTTTCTTTTTTAAATTTCTCAGGAACTACTGAACGGATTTACACCGTTTAAGAAAAAGGGTGCACGCTAAACCAAGACCTACCTTTTTGCCAAATTTGGTGTAATTCCGTTCAGCAGGTCGGGCTGTAGCCTGTAATAAAGTTTCCTATGGAAAATAACATGGAGAAAACGCGCTTTGGGACCTCCCTTTTTTCTCGGCTCCCGCTTCAGGAATCACCCCGAAACTTTCAACACACAAACTGAGCGTTCCGGCCCTATTTTTTGGAAAATTTCACGAAGATTCGTCAAACGTCGCCAAAGATATTGGCAAATCAAAAAACGCTTTTCCTATGGAAACTAGGTCCTAACTATAACTACCTACTGGCGACCGCCAGTAGGTTATATATCTACTGGCGGTCGCCAGTATATAGTTATAGTTAGGACCTATTTTCCATAGGAAATCCGCGACATTCTATTTGAAATAACTCTTACGTCGGTTGACGAATCTTCGCGAAATTTTCAAACTTTATGGCCCGCTCCGGTCCGCTCCTACCCTGAAAGTCTCAGGGTGATCTCGTCAAGCGGGGGCCGAGAAAAAGGGGGGTCCCAAAACGTGTTTTCCCCATTCATTTTCCCATAGGAAACTTTAGACACGGCTACAGCCCGAACTGCTGAACGGAATTACACCAAATTTGGCAAAGAGGTAGTTCTTGGTTCAAAAAGAACCCTTTTGTTAAATGGTGTAAATCCGTTCAGTAGTTGCTGAGAAAATCAAAAGTAAAAACACATATATCTGGGCGGAGCCTAACCACACATGTCATCGTGAGATCTGATTGGCTGTCAGCACTTCATCCTGGAATTGCTGGCAGCCATCTTGGGACCAATATAAATGATAGTACCCCATTGAAATGCATTGTAGTGAATCGAAGATTTTGAGGGTTACCAAAAGGAGAACTATAAAGGGTGATAACAGACTTTAGTTACATTAGAATTCATTTGTTGATGGTACCATACTAATTTCAGGAATTGTGGTGTGTTCTAAGGTGATTTTACCCTGTGAAAAACCTTCTGCTGGGATATCATGAATCATGTTTGAGAGAAAACTATTTTCACATGCTTGTCCCATACAGTTTTGGAAGGTGCCCCAGAAGCTAAAATGAGAGCATATTTTCTGTAAATTCACATTATCTTTCTCAGTCATGTGAGAATGAAGTCTGACATTCTCAGTAAAACATATACATCCAACAAGGGCAGAGACTGTCAGTTGATTCCTTTTGTGTTCTACTGCAGCTTCCCAGAGTGTTCTAAAGAACAACTAGAGTGCTAACAGCCTTACTTATGACAAAAGTATGGCACACCTGAAGCCATCTTGATTGGAATAAACTGGTAACACTTAAAACATTTAATTTAAAAAGGAACAAAATGAGGGAGTTCATTTTGCCATAGAAATTATGGTTAGTGCTGTAGAAAGAAAAATTAGGACATGTTTCAAGTGTGATCTCAAATATCTTCCTGTTATATTTCAACAGGAGCAGCCTGTCAGTTGATGCCTTTGTGTTCTACTGCAGCTTCCCAGAGTGTTCTAAAGAACAACTAGAGCGCTAACAGTCTTACTTATGACAAAAGTATGGCACACCTGAAGCCATCTTGATTGGAATAAACTGGTAACACTTAAAACATTTAATTTAAAAAGGAACAAAATGAGGGAGTTCATTTTGCCATAGAAATTATGGTTAGTGCTGTAGAAAGAAAAATTAGGACATGTTTCAAGTGTGATCTCAAATATCTTCCTGTTATATTTCAACAGGAGCAGCCTGTCAGTTGATGCCTTTGTGTTCTACTGCAGCTTCCCCAGAGTGTTCTAAAGAACAACTAGAGCGCTAACAGTCTTACTTATGACAAAAGTATGGCACACCTGAAGCCATCTTGATTGGAATAAACTGGTAACACTTAAAACATTTAATTTAAAAAGGAACAAAATGAGGGAGTTCATTTTGCCATAGAAATTATGGTTAGTGCTGTAGAAAGAAAAATTAGGACATGTTTTAAGTGAGATCTCAAATATCTTCCTGTTATATTTCAACAGGAGCAGCCTGTCAGTTGATGCCTTTGTGTTCTACTGCAGCTTCCCAGAGTGTTCTAAAGAACAACTAGAGTGCTAACAGCCTTACTTATGACAAAAGTATGGCACACCTGAAGCCATCTTGATTGGAATAAACTGGTAACACTTAAAACATTTAATTTAAAAAGGAACAAAATGAGGGGGTTCATTTTGCCATAGAAATTATGGTTAGTGCTGCAAAAGAAAAATTAGGACATGTTTCAAGTGTGATCTCAAATATCTTCCTGTTATATTTCAACAGGAGCAGCCTGTCAGTTGATGCCTTTGTGTTCTACTGCAGCTTCCCAGAGTGTTCTAAAGAACAACTAGAGCGCTAACAGTCTTACTTATGACAAAAGTATGGCACACCTGAAGCCATCTTGATTGGAATAAACTGGTAACACTTAAAACATTTAATTTAAAAAGGAACAAAATGAGGGGGTTCATTTTGCCATAGAAATTATGGTTAGTGCTGCAAAAAGAAAATTTTGTGCATGTTTTAAGTGAGATCTCAAATCCTCTTCTATTTCATTAGAAAATTCTGACATGCAGACTGAAACAATCACTTTCAATACCAGCAGTAGACTTCCAGTTAACTCCTTGGTGAGCAGTAGCTTTACTACAGTGATCTAATGAACAACTAGAGTAATAACATTCTGAATTTATGGCAAATGTGTGACACATCTGAATGCCTTCTTGATGGAATCAAAGTAAAAACTGAAAACATTTCCTACTGAGGAGACTGCAGTAAATGAGGAAATTAGGAAACTTCATAACAAAGAAGTCTTCCAAGATGGCCACCAGTAAAAAAGAGCCCAAATGTAGCACAAATATTACCCAGATGTAGCCCACATATAGCCCAATGACAAAAGTGTGCAAAACACTTTTTATTTTTAGTTTTTTTGCAGTTTTATGTAGTGCAGACTGGTCAGGTATTGGAGCGTTGCATCTTAAAACATGACCCCCCCTACACTACAAAAACACCACTGCACTACCCTAAACCCTAAAACACTACCCCAGCACGACCCCCTACACTACACAAGCACCACTGCACTATCCTAAACCCTAAAACACTACCCCCAGCATGACCCCCTACACTACACAAACACCACTGCACTACCCTAAACCCTAAAACACTACCCCAACACCACTGCACTAACCTAAATCCTAAAACACTACCCCCAGCACGACCCCCTACACTACCCAAACACCACTGCACTACCCTAAAACATGACCCCCTACACTACACAAACACCACTGCACTACCCTAAACCCTAAAACACTACCCCCAGCACGACCCCTACACTACACAAGCACCACTGCACTACCCTAAACCCTAAAACACTGCCCCCAGCATGACCCCCTACACTACACAAACACCACTGCACTACCTTAAACCCTAAAACACTACGCCCAGCACGACCCCCTACACTGCCCGAACACCACTGCACTGCCCTAAACCCTGAAACACATACCCTAGCACGACCCCCTACACTGCCCGAACACCACTGCACTGCCCTAAACCCTGAAACACCACCCCCTTCACGACCCCCTACACTGCCCGAACACCACTGCACTGCCCTAAACCCTAAAACACCACCCCCAGCATGACCCCTACACTGCCCGAACACCACTGCACTGCCCTAAACCCTGAAACACCACCCCCAGCAAGACCCCCTACACTGCCCGAACACCACTGCCCTAAACCCTGAAACACCACCCCCAGCAAGACCCCCTACACTGCCCGAACACCACTGCACTGCCCTAAACCCTGAAACACCAGCCCCAGCCACGACCCCTACACTGCCCAAACACCACTGCACTGCCCTAAACCCTGAAACACCACCCCCTGCACGACCCCCTACACTGCCCGAACACCACTGCACTGCCCTAAACCCTGAAACACCACCCCCAGCACGACCCCCTACACTGCCCGAACACCACTGCATTGCCCCAAACCCTGAAACACCACCCCCAGCAAGACCCCCTACACTGCCCGTACACCACTGCACTGCCCTAAACCCTGAAACACCACCCCCTGCATGACCCCCTACACTGCCCGAACACCACTGCACTGCCCTAAACTCTGAAACACCACCCCCAGCACGACCCCTTACACTGCCCGAACACCACTGCACTAAACCATGAAACACCAGCCCGAGCACGACCCCCTACACTGCCCGAACACCACTGCACTGCCCTAAACCCTGAAACACCACCCCAGCATGACCCCTACACTGCCCGAACACCACTGCACTGCCCTAAACCCTGAAACACCACCCCCAGCACGACCCCTTACACTGCCCGAACACCACTGCACTGCCCTAAACCATGAAACACCAGCCCCAGCACGACCCCTACACTGCCCGAACACCACTGCACTGCCCTAAACCCTGAAACACCACCCCCAGCACGACCCCCTACACTGCCCGAACACAACTGCACTGCCCTAAACCCTGAAACCAGCCCCAGCACAACCCCGTACACTGCCCGAACACCACTGCACTGCCCTAAACCCTGAAACACCAGCCCCAGCACGACCGCCTACACTGCCCAAAAACCACTGCATTGCCCTAAACCCTGAAACACCAGCCCCAGGAAGACCCCCTACACTGCCCGAACACCACTGCACTGCCCTAAACCCTGAAACACCACCCCCAGCAAGACCCCTACACTGCCCGAACACCACTGCACTAAAGCCTGAAACACCACCCCCAGCAAGACCACCTACACTGGCCGAACACCACTGCACTGCCCTAAACCTTGAAACACCACCCCCTGCACGACCCCCTACACTGCCCAAACACCACTGCACTGCCCTAAACCCTGAAACACCACCCCCTGCACAGCCCCCTACACTGCCCGAACACCACTGCACTGCCCTAAACCCTGAAACACCATCCCCCAGCACGACACCCTACAATGCCCGAACACCACTGCACTGCCCTAAACCCTGAAACACCACCCCCAGCACGACCCCCTACACTGCCCGAACACCACTGCACTGCCCTAAACCCTGAAACACCACCCCCTGCACGACCTCCTACACTGCCGGAATACCACTGCACTGCCCTAAACCCTGAAACACCACCCCCAGCACGACCCCCTACACTGCCCGAACACCACTGCACTGCCCTAAACCCTGAAACATCAACCCCAGCAAGACCCCCTACACTGCCCGAACACCACTGCACTGCCCTAAACCCTGAAACTCCACCCCCAGCACGACCCCCTACACTGCCCGAACACCACTGCACTGCCCTAAACCCTGAAACACCACCCCCTTCACGACCCCCTCCACTGCCCGAACACCACTGCACTGCCCTAAACCCTGAAACACCACCCCCAGCACGACCCCCTACATTGCCCAAACACCACTGCACTGCCCTAAACCCTGAAACACTACCCCCAGCAAGACCCCCTACACTGCCCGAACACCACTCCACTGCCCTAAACCCTGAAACATCACCCCCAGCAAGACCCCCTACACTGCCCGAACACCACTGCACTAAACCCTGAAACACCAACCCCAGCTCGACCTCCTACACTGCCCGAACACCACTGCACTGCCCTAAACCCTGAAACACCACCCCCAGCACGACCCCCTACACTGCCCAAACACCACTGCTCTGCCCAAAACCCTGAAACACCAGCCCCAGCACGACCCCCTACACTGCCCGAACACCACTGCACTACCCTAAACCCTGAAACACCACCCCCAGCACGACCCCCTACACTGCCCGAGCACCACTGCACTGCCCTAAACCCTGAAACACCAGCCCCAGCACGACCCCCTACACTGCCCGAACACCACTGCCCTGCCCTAAACCCTGAAACACCAGCCCCAGCACGACCACCTACACTGCACGAACTCTACTGCACTGCCCTAAACCCTGAAACACCAGCCCCAGCATGACCCCCTACACTGCCCGAACACCACTGCACAGCCCTAAACCGTGAAACACCAGCCCCAGCACAACCCCCTACACTGCCCGAACACCACTGCACTGCCCTAAACCCTGAAACACCACCCCGTGCATGACCCCTACAATGCCCGAACACCACTGCACTGCCCTAAACCCTGAAACACCACCCCCAGCACGACCACCCTACACTGCCCGAACACCACTGCACTGCCCTAAACCCTGAAACACCAGCCCCAGCACGACCCCCTACACTGCCCGAACACCACTGCCCTGCCCTAAACCCTGAAACACCAGCCCCAGCACGACCACCTACACTGCACGAACACCACTGCACTGCCCTAAATCCCTGAAACACTACCCCCAGCAAGACCCCCTACACTGCCCGAACACCAATGCACTGCCCTAAACCATGAAACATCACCCCCAGCAAGACCCCCAACACTGCCCGAACACTACTGCCCTAAACCCTGAAACACCACCCCCAGCAAGACCCCTACACTGCCCAAACACCACTGCACTGCCCTAAACCCTGAAACACCAGCCCCAGCACGACCCCCTACATTGCCCGAACACCACTGCACTAAACCCTGAAACACCAGCCCCAGCACGACCCCCTACATTGCCCGAACACCACTGCACTGCCCTAAACCCTGAAACACTACCCCCAGCAAGACCCCCTACACTGCCCGAACACCACTGCACTGCCCTAAACCCTGAAACATCACCCCCAGCAAGACCTCCTACACTGCCTGAACACCACTGCCCTAAACCCTGAAACACCACCCCCAGCAAGACCCCCTACACTGCCCGAACACCACTGCCCTAAACCCTGAAAAACCACCCCCAGCACGACCCCCTACACTGCCCGAACACCACTGCTCAGCCCAAAACCCTAAAACACTAGCCCCAGCACGACCCCCTACACTGCCCGAACACCACTGCACTGCCCTAAACCCTGAAACACCAGCCCCAGCACGACCCCCTATACTGCCCGAACACCACTGCACTGCCCTAAACCCTGAAACACCAGCCCCAGCAAGACGCCCTACACTGCCCGAACACCACTGCACTGCCCTAAACCCTGAAACACCAGCCCCAGCACGACCGCCTACACTGCCGGAACACCACTGCACTGCCCTAAACCCTGAAACACCAGCCCCAGCAAGACCCCCTACACTGCCCGAACACCACTGCACTGCCCTAAACCCTGAAACACCACCCACAGCAAGACCCCCTACACTGCCCGAACACCACTGCACTAAACCCTGAAACACCACCGCCAGCAAGACCCCCGACACTGGCCGAACACCACTGCACTGCCCTAAACCCTGAAACACCACCCCCTGCACGACCCCTACACTGCCCGAACACCAATGCACTGCCCTAAACCCTGGAACACCACCCCCTGCACGACCCCTTACACTGCCCGAACACCAATGCACTGCCCTAAACCCTGAAACACCACCCCCAGCACGACCCCCTACACTGCCCGAACACCACTGCACTGCCCTAAACCCTAAACACCACCCCCAGCACGACCCCCTACTCTGCCCGAACACCACTGCTCTGCCTTAAACCCTAAAATACTACCCCCAGCATGACCCCCTACACTGCCCGAACACCACTGCCCTGCCCTAAACCCTGAAACACCACCCCCAGCACGTCCCCCTACACAGCCTGAACACCACTGCACTGCCCAAAACCCTGAAACACTAGCCCCAGCACGACCCCCTACACTGCCCGAACACGACTGCACTGCCCTAAACCCTGAAACACCACCCCCAGCATGACCCCCTACACTGCCCGAACACCACTGCACTGCCCTAAACCCTGAAACACCACCCCCAGCACGACCCCCTACACTGCCCGAACACCACTGCACTGCCCTAAACCCTGAAACACCACCCCCAGCACGATCCCCTACACTGCCCGAACACCACTGCACTGCCCTAAACCCTGAAACACCAGCCCCAGCACGACCCCCTCCACTGCCCGAACACCACTGCACTGCCCTAAACCCTGAAACACCACCCCCTGCACGACCCCCTACACTGCCCGAACACCACTGCACTAAACCCTGAAACACCACCGCCAGCAAGACCCCCTACACTGGCCGAACACCACTGCACTGCCCTAAACCCTGAAACACAACCCCTGCACGACCCCTACACTGCCCGAACACCAATGCACTGCCCTAAACCCTGGAACACCATCCTCTGCACGACCCC